>CM033801.1:14872008-15134508 GCA_019656835.1 Rhododendron ovatum | reverse complement strand
CATTCATTCCCATCTCCTCTTTGTCAAAGTATATAAGCTGCAAGGGAATAATTACATTTTCATAATAAATGATTTTACAAAGGTAATACAAAAATTTTTTGAAGATGAAAATGGGATGTACATTACCAGTAGGAGCAACACACAGCCAGACACGTCGGGGGCATCCTTCTTATTATCAACCTCCTTCACATCTCTCTTCTTAAACTTAGTTATTTCCTTTACCAACCAATCCAACACAAATTGTGGCCATGCATATGACGAAATCTTCGTTAAATCATACACGGCTAGGTAAAACTTTGTGGAGGCCACATCCTTTGTGGTTGGACACAATAAGGAAGACAACACAAACAGGACATACGAAGTCTGGAACTTCGCATCTGTTACCCCCGACTTAAAAACTTCTTGCATCATTGCAAAGGTTACCCCTCTCTTCAATTGTTCATTCCCTTCCACAAACATGGCCCGAATGTGTTCAAAGTGGAACGCTTCACACTTAGTCGGAACTGGTACAAATCCAAGGGGTAGCCCTAATGCTCTTCCAACATCAGCTGGCGTGATTGAATAGACTTTCATCCTCCCAAATTCCAAGGTCTTTTTGATAGGGTTGAAGTGGTGAACCAATTTGGATATGAATTCACGCTTCAGAATTTCACATTGTAGTGTCAGCATTGAACCGAAACCAAGTCTTTCTACAGCAGTTCTTTGATCTTTGTTTAAGGACGCATTTTGTCTAACCAATGCCTTGGGTGAACATCTACTCCGAAATATCGGCTGCACACACAAATAATATAACCATACATAAAAGGTTGGATATGGTCGTAAGGGTGGGATATTTAATACGACCATGATTCGGACACAAATAATATTTTCAACGTAATAATTAACTATATAAAGAACCACAAATGCGAAGCCATACCAACATAGGCACCTTTTTCTTTATGGGGAGTTTCTTCTTATTGCGGGCCTTTCTTTCGTTGGCCATATCCAAGAATGGTGCTTTCTCAGCATCAAACATATTGTTCCATGCTTCTGCAGCTACTGAGCTATGCTGTATAGTTCACATGAAGATTGAGACCCAAAACATGAAATATGTAGACAAAATTAAATAATTTGAACCACTGAAGTTTAAATATAATAAAGTTGACGACTTAGAACTGCAATAACTCTAACCTGTGATACAAAAAACCTCGGACCAGTCTCTGCCATTCTTGCTTTTTTTAAGTAGTCGTCACTGCATTTCAAATTGTAAAAAATGTTGTTCAGCTCAATACAACGTGGAATTGAACACATTATCCACTTAACTACATCGGTGGTAAACATACGTACAGGAATAATAGATAAGGATTGCTGTTGGTACTTTCCATTGGTGCCTTCGTCCCGCTACTACTCTCTTTTTTAGTTCACGGTCGCTTCTATCCTCTTTTCATCCTTCATTTACAAAAAATAAAAGAAACTTCAAGCAATTAAGAACCAGTAGTGGCAATAAATTCTAAAGCCGTACATAATATTGATTAAAAGATAGACAAAGAGAGACATAAAGAAGATAATTAACTGAATTACATAACTCGCAGAGTATTTTACTGGAATCACAAGAGAGGAGCCATATATCAACCTCAGTGCTAGTGCATCTCATAAGGACAATGGAGTAGAGGAATAACAAATTATCTTTCAGACAATAGCATTTACACTAAATGCCCTGTTCAAACATTAGTAAGATAGTAATATGCAACATTCGTAATCTGCTTCAGTTCAAGCCCCTATGCAAACTGGCTTTTTGCAGTAATGCACATCCAAATTGAAGAAGCACTTCAAATTCTTGGACGTCCAAATTGCAACTTAATTGAACTTTTCTTGCTAAATGTTCGAATAGGAAGGGTATTCGATAAAACTTCTTCAGGATTTGCAGCTGATGTGTTTTTCTAACATGAAAAGCTGAAATTATGCTCAAAAGGCCTAAATTTTTGCAAGATTCACTTAGTTGCCTTTTTGAGCTAGCTTTTGTTGAAACAATTGAATTCAAATGGGCCAAGAGCCCTTAACACTTGAATTAGACAGAAGACAAAATCAAATCACTATGCATAGATCTTAAAATAACTTGTAGCTTGTGCCATGATTGCTTCTAAAAGATAAACAACATAATACAAACTGGTCAATATAAATGAGGAAAGGCAATGTATTAGGGATTAGTGGAGTATTATTTAAAAGGGTCTTACGTGTATCAGATGAAGATATATTAAAAATAACACTTGCAAAAAATAGTTCATACAACAAATGTTTCCAAAACAAATATACCGTGCGATGTAGATGATGCAAATAATGTATCATGGATGTAAGAAATGTTGAGAGAAGACATAATAGGTCTAAGTCAGAAGCCATTTTTTTCTTTTCAGTTTTTTTATTGGGACAAGCTAAATATTCAGTAGGCAAGAATCTCAATTTTTCTTTTCATTTTTTTCATTTTGTATTGTCTTGCCTACCATCTCGCCTGTTTGTCTTCTTTCCTAACCTTCAAGTTTCCTGCTCAGTTTATCTTTTGGGTCAAGCAATGCATTACTTTTGCGATGTATTCAGTGGTAATAAATGGTGAGTTGGTAGGGTTCTTTAAAGGAGAAAGGGGCTGAGACAAGGCAACCCAATTTCCCCATATCTCTTCCTCATGGTAATGAAAGGGCTTTATTCTATTCTTTAGAGAAGAATTGCTCAGAGCTAGTTCACTTACCATCCTAGATGTGGCAGTCTCTCCATTTCTTATCTTGCTTTTGCTCATGATTTGTTTGTCTTAGCTGGAGCAGATTATCCTTTAGTAAGGGTTCTTAAAGAGGCTTTGGATGAATTTTACTATTCCTCAGGATTGAAGCCTAATTTATAGAGGAGCGAAGTCTTCTTTTCTGGTGTCAATGCTGCAACTAAAACTGCTATTCTTTAGATGCTACCTAGGAGTGCCTCTCATTTCAACTAAACTCAAATATGAGGACTGTGTGCAGTTGAAGGAACGAACACAACAAAGAATTAATAGCTGGTCTAATAGAATGTTGTCTTTTGGTGGAAGGGCTCTCTTCATTCAATCAGTCTTATTCAACATGCAAACTTTTTGGTGTTCCTTGTTTATTTTACCAAAGAAGATTTTGAGAGAGATTGAGGCTATCCTTAAGAATTTTCTGTGGTCAGGTCTTAATCTCAAAAGAGCAGGAGCCAAAGTCAAATGGCTGGCAGTGTGCACCCCAAAAGCTTAAGGTGGACAGGGGTTAAAGTCTCTTACTATTTGGAATAATGCTACTATGATGAGGCACTTGTGGGCCTTACGTAAAAAAGAAGACACTTTATGGGTGCCATCATATATAGGTTTGAGATTTTTTTAAATGGAGGTAAACATAAAACAAATAGAATGTAGCAAAGCGTGACATCATATTTTTTGTTTACTTTGTATTCTTTAGGTAGTTATGTAAATATGGAAGCCTACAAGCCGTGATTAGGACAGTTTGTTTTGGACTAGCGGTTGTACCAAGTTTGTTTGAGAAAACATCATCATACTATATAAACAGTTCATCAAAAAAGTTTTTATTTTTTCCTTGTAATTTTATTTTCTAGAAAAAGGAATCTTTTAAGAAGTATACATTTGAGGTCCATTTAATATCGTTGCTTAACAGCGACGTTTTAACATTTTATGACCTACTTAATGTTGTTCTCTGCCTTAATATTTTCCCAAAACTCCTCTCAAAGAAGTTGAAATATCCTAGTGGGAGATCTTTCGTGTCCCAAAAATGACATTAATCATTTTCTTTCCTTTTTTTATAACCAGGTTTTTGGGTTCATTTGTGCGCAACCCAACTAATTAATTTCGGGCTCCTACAGTTAATGGCCAGACAAATTCCCCAATGCCTTCAAAGTTAGGAATGTTTGGGCTTCCGTGGGGTTCAAACCTGCAACTACATAAAGACAAACTACTTAAATTCAATCAAAGTTATGAATGCAATTTTTTCTACTTTGGTTTGCATACAACACTTCCAAATTCAATCACAGGATTCTCACTACAGATCAAGTACACTTTGCAACACAAAACCCAATAACACAACTACATACATCGAAAAACACACACATCTCACTACAGATCGAGTAAACTAACCTGATGAATTGGCGATGGCAATGGCAATGTTCAAAGCTTGGACAATTGAAGGTAGCATCTCCGAAGTAGACGATTCAAACAGAGGTGAAAGAGGGAGTTGGGGAACCACGTCGGCTGTTGAATGGGAGAGAGTAGGGAGAAGTCTTGAGAGGCTGGGGAGCACAGATGAATTTCCGCCGGACCAAACCCTAGACAGCTTCGTACGTCAGGAGAGTGGAAAAGAGGGAAAAAAGAGAGAAGGAAAAAGGGAAAGATTGGGACGAACGGGAAGGGAACGGTGTCGTTTTTTAATCAAAGGACAAATTTGTCCACTCACATCATGCTTAATACCTCATACCATGTATTGGTAATATTGCTTCCAGGTGCCATGTCTTGGTAATTTGGAAACTTCAGATCATGAAACTGGTAATATTTTCTGGTCCACACCGCCTGTGGATAATTTTCCCAAGAAGAATCCTGATATTAAAAAAATTAGAGTTTGGCGTAGAGTTTCATGAAAATAAAAGTGTCGGGAATTTTTTTCTGTTGAGGGGGACTAGTCAAGGAAGAGACTAAAGAGAAGAACAGACGAGTCAAAAGTGTGTTCTCTTCTTCAATAGATAGATATCATTAGATAGACGGACAGAGAGGGTAGGGGCACGTGATGCGAGAGAGAGAGTGCTACGCACGCCAGAGGGATAAATTCGCCATGGCATTTTTGTCAAATACTGGACCTAACACGAACGCTAGGACTTCTAAAACTAAAACAATGGACTTCGGGCCTTACAAAAATCTAGCCCGGATTAAAATGCCCCAGTACCCCACTACTTTTGGACTCTAGCCCAATTTACTGAAATTACGTGGATGGATGAGCTGTAATTGGGCTATAATTAATTGAGTAGGCATTCTAAGACTGACCTTTGAACTCTTTTCCTCTAGTATTAGAATGCCTACTCAGTCCTATTTCAGCCATTAGGGTTCTCTTCTCACGACTGCACAATCCAGACCTCCAAGGGAGTTAACGCGGCCATACCAATCATGATCCCCTATTTACTTTGAGGTACTCACCCTATAGGGAATCAAACTCCAGACCTTGAAGATACTCTCAAAGCCTGAGTATCCGCCTGAACCACTGGGGCAATCCCTGGGTGTTATTTGACCTTTATTTTTTATATTGGTCTCATTCAATACATGTAGCTTGATTGTCCCTTGGGTCATTGTGAAAGCGAAATGTGGAAGGATTCTGTGTGCTATAAAATCGAGTATTGCACCTCAAGTTGAGAACGTTCTCCATGTAAACAATTTATTTTACTTTTGTTCCACTCATCTAGAACTTATATATGTCATGCATGATGTGTATAACATTATATAAAAGGTACTATTAAAATTACTTGGAGGCCAAGCCTGTTATTGCCTATTTCTTCAGCTTCTCCTAGAGAAACTCAAAACCCAAGGCCGATTTTTGCACGGGAAAAAAAATGGCTGTGAAGTCAATGAAAGCAGAGCAATCCCCATTACACAAAGAATCCACAAAAGCCCCAAGGTCCTGGCCAGATCTCCTACCCAACTACTAACCATACTTGCAAGGAACTCAACACTTATGCAGAACATTAGCTATGGGGGCCGTGTTACCAAGTCATATAGACTACCACCAAGACAATGCAACCCCATTGAAAAATCACCATTTCCTCGGCTATCCATCAATGACGACGGTCAAACTGACCGATGTCACGATGATTTTCAATACTTACCTGACATTTTCAACATCTCTTTTCGTGTCGGACACTTGTGGTGGTTTGGAAGATGGCCCACCATGTCGTTATTCTGCTGACTATTTTGTAGGGTACTCTCAAGGTATGCTTGTTGCTAGAGGAGGAGTTGAGCCGTCCGATCGGTACTATCTTTGGGATCCTATTGATAGAGCTTGTGGGATGCTTCCACTTTGGGATGTTAGTGTTCCTTTTAAACATGTTGCCCTTTCTTCATCTCCTAAAGATCACAAAAGTATTTGCACTTTGATGGTTCTAACAGGTATGCGTTTTTTGGGCAACAACAGTTTAGTTCACATTTTTAGTTCTATTTTGTTCGCCCTTTTAAAAAGTGGTTGAACATTATCCACCTTTTTGGGGCTTATACCGGTTCCCATAAGAATTATCAAATCCGCACATTAGGTGAAACTTGATATTTCAATCTTTTATGCAAAAATTTGCTTAATTGGACATCAGTAAGTATTTGATGAGAATGATTTACCCAAAAAAAAGTGTTTGACGAGAATTGTGGGCCAAAATTTGAAACCAAAACAAGCATTATTGTTCGATCAAGCACTCAAAAAGAATATACATAAGAGATAAGGCACTTAACGCTATGAATTGAGCCTTTTTTTTTTTTTTTTTTTTGCGAGAAGGTTTAAAACATCAGCCAAAAAATTATCGGGTGTATTTAATCACAATAAACGAATCTTGATCATCGAGGTGGGTAGTGCTCACCAACTTTTTCAGGGGGATGAACAAAGATAGCGCTCAAGGTTTTCTTTGTGGTCTGTTGTTCGTTAATTTTCTATTTTACCTTCCAAGCTTTTGTCTTGTTTGGACTTTGTTTTTAAGTTATCTGCCAAAATGCTTTCCCTTCTCGATCAGTTTCTCTTGACTGTACGAACCTAAAAATATGAAAGAAGAGAGGGATCAAAATTGAAGGAATCCGCCAGGACCGCCACTACATACACACAAAAATTACAAATCTATAAGTTGTTTTTTTTATCACCAAATTAAAATGGTATTGTGATGGTCTTATCAGGCATTCAAAGACCGGCTTTCGCATTTTGTGACCTAAGAGGAGGTAAATATTCATTAAAATTACACATGTATTGTTGTATATTCGTTACCAACAATTATATTGTGGTGGTCTTAATATACAGGCATTCAAAAACCGACTTTCTCATTTCGTGACCTAAGAGAAGCAGGTAATAAATATGCATGGTTCCAGCAAGACAGCACCCTTGTGGAGCCTCACTCTTCAAACCACCAACTCATGCAATTCACCAATGCCATTGGATTGGAAGGAAAGTTCTATGCATTGAGTTTGCAAGGAACTCTTGCAGTTATGGAAAAAATCGATTCTCATTTCAGAATCACGAGTTTAGGCATAAACAGGGCTGTTCCCAGTGTTCATGCAATGCATTTCAAGGAATATTTGATTGAATCCAATGGGGAAATCTTGTTGGTTTTCTTAGTCTCTAGGAAATCTATTCATAGGGTGGAAAATGTGGAGGTTTATCGGCTTCGGTTCGATAGACTCTCATGGGTGAAAATGGAGAGCATTGGGGATAGAACACTGTTTGTGGGGACTAATTGTTGTATGTCGCTTAATGCAAGCAAAATAGGATGCAAGGTAGATTGCATATATTTTAGCAGTCAAACAATTGGTGAGTGGTTGGTATATGATATGGAGAGAGGAAGCATCTCACCTGGTTGGGAAAACTATGATTCTAGTACAAGGGCTCCAGTGAGATGAACAGAAGCGGCTTCAGAATTTTAGTTCAGCGGTGACAAAATTACAAAGAAATTATTCGTATACAGAGCTCTATATATGTAAAATGCACATATTTACCTTTGGATGAAATTTTATTGGGTCTAGTTTATTTTATTGAGCTATAGTACCTACTTACTCAAAACTTAAGTGATTTTTAACTTTGACAATGTATGAATAATTCAGTGCCGACAATATTAAGAAAAAATACAATTGTGTAAAACAAATACGAAATTTTTAGCGCATTTTTTTGAATCCAGAGGGTTTGCTTGAACACCCTGCAAACTCAGTAAAGCTGCCGTTGGAGATGAACCCATAGCCAAAATAAGCCACAAGAAAAAAAATTCAAGGTGTTCTTGGTTACTTGGGAATTTGAAGTTTTAATTTGTTTCCAGACAACTCACAACGGCCAGATCCATCCAATGTTTCAGTTCTTTACCATAGTCTTTGATCCAAATACAAAATTTTTATATTGACTTACTAATTTATGTACTACAGTACAATTTAATAATTTCGACATGATTTGAGCCCAAATATTAAATCC
This sequence comes from Rhododendron ovatum, assembly GCA_019656835.1. Lineage (NCBI taxonomy): Eukaryota > Viridiplantae > Streptophyta > Magnoliopsida > Ericales > Ericaceae > Rhododendron > Rhododendron ovatum. The sequence continues at coordinate 15,126,337 of CM033801.1, read as the reverse complement.
TCGTTAATAATTCGTATCCTAACAACTCATGACGACCAGAACCTTGAATACTTCAACATATCGAAATGCTAAAGGTACAGATGAATAATATGTACCAATGCATACAAACTAGTTTTGGGCCCGTTTTAGGTTTTCGAAAATCCTATATGTACCGACCAAAAACGTAGGAAAGTCGTACCGACGGCCGCGCGCGGCCGTCTCTGGCCACCAGACGGCCGATCCGAGCCGTCCAAAAATTTTTTTAAAAAAAACCTAGGGGCCCAGCGCGGGAATCAACGGCATCTGATGTATATACACGAAAAATATAGTGTTTAGATCAAGCACCCTACACACATCGGATGCCGTTAATTCCTGCATAGGGCCCCTCGGTTTTTTTTTAAAAAATTTTGGACGGCTCGGATCGGCCGTCCGGTGGCCGGAGACAGCCGCGCGCGGCCGTCGGTAGGAAATGGTCGGTGCAAATAGCACCACTCTTAGGTTTTGAGGGCACAGTGCAACGCGTTTTGAACACACTTAAAATAAATTACAAAACTATTGACTATCCCCACCAACGAAGCTGATTTATACAGGAAGATATATTTTTTTAAATTAGGTTCAAACAGAGTTTTTTTAGTGCATGCTTGTGCCTGAAAAGGAGTAGATCGAACAATCAGCACACATGCAAATCAACACTGTAACCGTGAACAAAGTATCAATATGTTCATGTAACACCGATGGGTCATTCAAAATTTCAAAATAGCACATACACACACACACACACAGAATATGCAAAATCAAGCCTTGACCCAAAGGTAGATAATCTCGTGACAGATTGGACAATGGTGGAAGCTTTGCAATTGAAATAGTTATTTTGTAGACACCTCAATCTGAGCTTCCAGATTAGTTTACTTTCAGTTTTTGATTTTCCAATGATAAAACGGATCAAGAACACTCTGAAAATGATAAGTGTTTGAGTTTTGAGTGTTTGAAAAACCTTTGAACCTAACCTAGCCGAAGCCACTTCAAAAGTAAAAAACATTACTGACATGTGTTGGTTGAGAACCAGCGCGTGGGGGTTAAGTTGCCAGGTGTGGTCAACATTCAAAGCTTAACCATTAACCCGTGCGTGAGTAGGTTTGACGAGCGCGCTAGTCCACGACCCGCGCATGCCGGTCAAATGGGCAGGTGGTGATCAACAGTCAAAACTTGACCGTTGACCCACACGGGTGTTGGTATGACACTCGAGCGCCAGGGCGCAATACGCTCGCGCCAGTCCAAGTCTGTCCCCATCACCTTTCTGGGTTGGTAAGTTTAACCACCAAGCAACCTCAGCCAGCCTCGTGGACTGGCTGAACTCCTCTCTTTGCACCATATCTACCTTCCTATCTTCCTATATATACCCCTCATGGTTCTTCCATTAGAAGGGTTCCAAATTTTAAAAAGGATTACAAAATTCTATAACCATTTTCACACCTCAATCAAGCTCAACCACCTTGCTCTTCAATTATCAAAATATCCAACTCCTCAATCAAGCCTTCAAACCTCAAAATGCTCAAGTACTCTTTTAAACTCAATCTAGGTATAGCATAATCTAGGCATAGCATACCTACTATTTTCTGTTTTGATCCCTGAGGGGGGCTAACAGGGCCAAGGCTTGTAATCAGTACCAGTCTTGGCCATAAAGCTTGCAAGGTTTCAAAACCGTGTGAGCATTGGACCGGCGTGCATCAGTAATCCATATGCGCGCTCCACTACGTGGCTGTGCACGCGAATCTGCGTGGGGATTGGTTCCTTACTTTTTTTTAAGCTTTAATTTATATATAAATTACTACAAGCATGTAAATAACCAGTTTACTGCTTTCCTTTGTTAGAACTATTAGCTGTATTTCAATATGCATATCTGCTACTTTGAAGTACCATTGGGATCATTCTGGATATGTTCCAGAACCCAAAAATATGTAAAACCAAACACTGGTTAAATGGTATGACACTCGCGTGCCAAGGCGCAACACACGCGCGTCGGAGCGCCGCATGCGCGCGCTAGTCTGTCTCTGACCAGCGAATGTCCTTGTATGGGTAACTTGACCTTAGACCGTTGTTTTGTCCCCACACTATTTATGGGGTATTTTGTTAATTTATAGGGCTTTTCAGCCATTTAAACTGCATATTATAACTGCTTAAACTACTTGGTTTGTCCTGTGTGTGCACCGGTCATTTCCAGAGCCCAGAGGGTTTGAAAATAAGAGCTGTGAGTTTGAGCTTACTGGCGAACGCATGTCTTGCAGTGGAGCGCGCAGGTGTGGTCAGCATGCATTGACTTGTTCAATGCATGCTGGTTTCTTCCTGCGCACGTCACTCCAAAATAGGGGCCTCCCAGTTTGTTTAAACTTTCTCAGCAGTCTGTTTTCATCTTATACTAACTGCTTTTGCATCCATGCTATCATTCACATCCTGCAAACTGTTACAGTTTTAATTCCTATTAAACTGTTCCCCCGCCCTAAATGGCTGAAGAATCGATTAACCAAACAGAATCGCAAACGTTTTCGCAAACGCCTAAGTAGAGATCGATCTCCGGATTGAGCGAGAGGAGTGCCGTAAAATTCTTTCCCTCTCGTAACTTGGCTCTCGAACTGTTCCCAAATGGAGACTCTAAACTGGTGCCTTCACCTTTTTCAAATCAAACTGTGCAGCAAGCGTTTCAAGTTCGGTTCCTTAGGTGTCGGACCTTCAAACCCAAATGGAGACTCTAAATTGAGCACTCGTCTACCAAAAGCGCGCTCATCGATCTGCCTTTTTTAGGGCACGTTGCCCACAGTGGTGACTTTGTTGGGGATAATCGAACCAATATTAATCCATACTTAGAGTTTAATACACTTGTGAACAATCCTTTAAAAGTCTGTCAAAACGGTGAGTTTCGCGCTGCTGAAGGTTGGAATGGTGATTTAACAGGACCTTGTGTCTGGCCAATCTGATCTGGAAATTTTTCGATTGATAACTTGTGTAGTTTCCTCTAAAGATGTACTAAACAAAGTGAGCCAAATTTGAAAATGCATTTTGCGATTTTGTGATTCTTCTCTTCTTAATAAATTTTTAGTATTTCTCATTTGCATCGATGTGGGATAGCCTCGTTAGAGTGTTTTGGCAATCCGGCACGGTTTACCGAAGCCTGGGGACCTCGAACGCCCGACAACCTTCGACGATGATAAGTCATTCTACTGTTTGATTGTTGCTCTGCGATTACGAGGGCAATGAGAGGTATATCTTAGCTTTAGTCCGAGGAACCCGTTACGAACCAAAACCAGCCTTTGCATATACAAAGCACAAGCACTCTTCAAATTAGGACAGGTACCTACAGGGTAAGATCTACTTACATCTAACCCCCATACTATCTACGTGTTGCTTTCCCTACCGCATGCACTGTACATTCATTTTGATTTGCGTAGGAGCATGTTTTAGGGCGGCTTTTAGGTTCTCATTCTTTCGAGTCTGTCATTAACTTATTAGAACGCTGCTATGACCCGATGAAGAATCATGCATATTGATGGTGTATGTTATCAATTTTCAGAATTCTTAGATCAACAAGACTTTGAAAAATCAAGACTTTCTAAGTCCTTGTCTAAATACCCGATCGAGATTTCAAACAGAAAACGAGAAACAACGGAGAGAATGTCGTGATGCTTATACCACCCTGGTTGTCGTGCATAGCACGTACACCGTTTAGGCTATGGCGCTGTGTCGCCTATGCCGCCCTGTTTAAGGTGTCACGTCATCTATACCGAGTTGTTCTGACTCCAAAGTTGAAACTTTAAGAATGGAGTAGTCAAAGACTTGGACTATTTTGACATCTCCTAGTGTTAGTCGATTCAAACAGGATATACCATCGAAAAGAAATCTAAGGATTCTAACAGCATCTAGACATCATGAGACAGACTCGTTTTTAGTTGTAAAGTTTAGGAGGACACCGATGACAATGACGTGTGCATTGCATTCTTTTTGTAATTAACTGCTGCTGCAGGAATGTCACTAAGCTTTCAATTACTTTGCTGTCTATTTTAGAACTATTGCATTGAACAAGAGAGTACCGAAAGGAAGAGCCAAACCTATTTGGGAACATCTTTAGAATCCGTTTCAACGACTTGTCAGGCTAGAAACCCAGATAGTTGCAATGGAGACTTCTCCAGGTTCACTGTTGGCCGCCTTACGTACAGTCGGGTTTGCCATCGATATAGCGAAAAGCCACGCTGCCAACTTCCCCATCATCAATTTCTTCTTTAGGCTCATCAGAAACACATGTCATGGCAGATCAGCCGCAACCGCTGACTCTGGAAACCATGCTCATGAACCTCTAGAATAGTATCACTGCTATGCAGCAGAGGGCCACTCAGGCTGATGCTAACATCACTAACTTGAATGACCTTATCAACACTCGTTTTCCACCAACGCCAATGCTTGAAAAGGAAGGCGAGGACGATGAGGACGTTCATGTAGAACTTGTCTTTGTCGAGGATCCAAATCATGCAGGACATCTCATTGTTCAGCCCATTCCTAGAAAAGCTCGTGTGCCTGTTCCAAACCCAAACCTTACTGCTGTTAGGCATATTCAAAACCCTGACATGGCCGCTCTTATGGCCAAAATGGCTAAGCTGGAAGAAGCTGTCTCAAAATTCAAGAAGATCAGCGTAGGATGAATTGACCTAGATCACGATTGCATACAATTTGACGTATATTCATAATTAGTTACTTCTTGGATCTAGAGTCATAGTGGTTTACTGAATCTCCTCGTGTACTATATCATATGAACAATTTATTTCATCGCGAGCAGTAGTTTCTTCGTCACAACAAAAAAATTCGAAAAAGCTTTGGCATATCGATCGATACTATATAAACGAGATGGTGGGCTTGCGACATTGTAGGCCATCTTTGCCCAAAAAGCCCCTCATTTTGTGCTGGGTTGGACAACACCCATGGGGAAGTTTAGGTATTTAACACTTTTGATTCTACTTGTTGGGCGGGGAAGGGGAAATTTCCTCCCACCTTCCTACGTACTTTTTGGGTTCCACCTGCTTCTCTCTCTCTCTCACACGCTCCCTATATCTACTTCCCAATCTCTTCAATCATCTCTCCAACCCAAAAAATGGTTGTAATTGCTTCAAATCTCACTCCGAACCCTAACGCCAACTCGAACGCCATCTTCTCATCTCCACAGAATCCGTCATCGTGTTGTTTCTGCTCGAATTCAATCTTGTTTGGCAATAACTATATTGGAAAACCATTGGTTGCTTCAACCATGAGAGCCTAAAGATTCCGATGATTCGGGTCCTTTCGTTCACATTTATCTTTGAAACCTAACACCTGCTCATCCAATTTCCATTAAGAATGCGTTTTGCATAATGAAAGACGGTCGAATGATTCTGATTAAAGTTTTTTCTTAACTATAAACCTAACACCCACCCATCCAAGTTCTATTAAACCTATATTTTTTCCTTTCGAGATATATATAGACATGGGTGCACAATATGAAATTATGTAGTTATTTGTAATGATAATAATTTGTAATGATAGTAATTTTTTTTTTTATTTCCCAACATTTTGTTGCAATGTTCAATTGTTCATCCACCAAATACTTAAATCCTGCGTACACAACAAAGCCATGTAAGTCACACAGATCAGCGACCCCGCTTGCCCTCCACTAAACTAAGGTTTGTCGTAGCATATTACTAAATGCTTCAACGTATCCAACATAGACGGAAGAAGGAAAAAGATAAAAATCCAAGCAAAAGCTTCTTATTTTCGGAATGGATTATCCAATTTATATAAAGTAAAAGGAACATATAAAAAACTTCAAATTCCCAAGTCAAGAACCTCTTGAATCACATTTCTCTTTTTGCTCGGGAAATTCTGCTATTGGCTTATCCCACAATATTGGAGGATTTAATTTGTAGTAGAATCGCAGTTTTTCCAACCATGTGAGATGCTTCCTCTCTCCATATCATATACCCACCACTCATCTGTTTCATAGCTAAAATATATGCAATCTAGCATGCATCCTATTTCGCTTGCGTCAACTGAGATGCACCAATTAGTCCCCACAAACAATGTTCTATCCCCAATGCTGTCCATCTTCACCCATGAGAGTTTATCGAGCCGAAGACGATACACCTCCACATTTTCCACTCTGTGAATAGATTTCCTAGAGACTAAGAAAACCAACAAGATTTCCCCATTGGATTCAATCAAATATTCCTTGAAATGCATTGAATGAACACTGGGAACAGCCCTGTTTGTGCCTAAACTTGTGATCCTGAAATGAGAATCAATTTTTTCTATAACTGCAAGAGTTCCTTGCAAACTCAATGCATAGAACTTTCCTTTGAATCCAATGGCATTGGTGAATTTCATGAGTTGCTGGTTTGAAGAGTGAGGATCCACAAGGGTGCTGTCATGCTTTAACCGTGCATAGTTACCTCCGTTTCGGTCACAAAATACGACAGCCGGTTTTTGAAAGCCTGTTAAGACCATCACAATGCAATTGTTGGTGATGAAAATACAACGACATACATTTGCATTTTTCGGGTTTCTTATGTATTGAATTTCTTTTTCATTTTGATCGTTGTTTTTTCTTCATATTTTTAAGTTCGTATAGTCAAGAGAAACCTAGAAGGGAAACCATTTTGGCAGAAAACTTAAAAGAGGTGCAAAATAGACAAAAGCCTCGAAGGCAAAACAAAAACTTTACAAAAGACCACAAAATAAAATGTTGAGTGCTCTTTTTGTTCTACAACCGTAAGAAGTTGGTGAACATTACCGACCTTTTTTAGGGTTTTCATCTGGTCCAAACTCAATGATAGCTCTGTTCATCCATAAAACTTCATGTTTTAACTTTCATCACAATTAAAGAACTATATCAGCTCAATTCATATTTTTAAGTGCTTGATCTTTGATCAGTCAAGTGCGTGATAAAACCACACACTATTTGATTTCAAATTTTGATTCTGACCAAAAACTCACCCTGCGTTCAATTAATTGGGCTGATTTTTTTATGAATGACTAAAACATCAAGTTTTACGGGACCGAACAGATTTGATCATCCATGTGGGAACAAAATAGCACTCGAAAATGTGGACTAAATTGTTGTTGCAAAACAATGCATACCTGTTAGAACCATGATAGTGCAAGTACTATTGTGATCTGCACGTGGCGAAGATAGGGTGAAATGTTTGAAAGGAACACTCATAACCAAAAGTGGAAGCAATCCCGAAGGTCTATAATTTGAATCCTGCATATAGTGATAAACGTCGGGCCCAACACGTCCAACACAACCTGGCGGCAATCTTCTGATAAATTTTTCGTCCCCGAGACAACAAGTGTAGCTGAGAATGTAACGAAAGCCTGGGGACTCGTTGCGACATCGGTCAGTATGCCCGTTGTCATTGACGGATAGCTGAGGAAATGGTGATTTTCCAATGGGGTTGCATTGCCTTGGTAGTAGTCTATACGACTTGGTGACATTACCCCCACAGCTGATGTTTTGGCTAATGTTTTGCCTAAGTGTTGCGTTTTTGGCAAGTAAGCTTTGAACGTGGGTGGGAAGATCTGGGCAGAAGCTTGGAATTTTTGTGGGTTTTTTGTGGAGTTGGGATTGCTTTCCTTTCTTTGACTTCGCACCCATTTTTCGTGCGCAAAAATGGGCCCTTGGGTTTTGAGTTTCATTAAGGGAAGTTAAAATAGGCAAGAGCAGGCTTGGCCTCCAAGTTTTAATTCCTTTTACTTTATATATTATACATATCAGGACATCAGGTTTAGGAGTAGAATAAAATGAATGCTCTCAAAACTTGGTCTTGGTGTGCACGTTACTCAATTTCAGCACACAGCTAATGCTTTCACATTTCCCTTTCATTACGACTTGTAACGAGCAAGACAGCTAGATAACATGGAAAAGAGTTGACACGGAGATTTAATTAGGGACCTGCATGTTTAGTCTCAAGACTATTCTAAAAGTTAAACCATGGAATTAAACTCGAGTTTGCAATGAACAACAATTGATTGAATAGTCATGTTACTTCTGTCAAGGAAATAGAATCTCACATTACTTGAGAGTGGAATGAGTGACCACTTAATAACATTTGGGACCTCTCTACTCATTGACAATTGGTTTTGAGATGGATATAAAGTTTATACATGGTAACAGAGCGGGGTCCGTTCCATCTCACATTTTAAAAATTCACAATCCACACCCCACAATGATAGACCAGTAAAAAGCCTGCACGATGATAGGACTCAAAAGTGGCCACACATTACAGATCTCAAATGCGGCTCCACGTGAGGGAGAATGTTAAGGAAATGAATCCCACATTGCTTGGGAGTGGAATGAGTGATCACTTAATAATATCTGAAACCTCTCCATTCATTGCTAATTAGTTTTGAGATGGATATAAAGTTTTCACAACTTCTCTGATTCCCCCTATCAAGCGACAAGTACTGATTGGGCAGATCTTCCCTGGAAAATAGAACCCGAGTTTGCAGTGAAGATTGCAAAGGATTTGACGTATATTCATAATTAGTTAGGTTCTTGGATCCAGAGACATGTGGTTTGCTGAATCACCCTGCGTAATTTGTCACATGAACAATTTATTTCTCTGCAAGAAGTACTTTCTTCGTCATCACAAAAAATTCGGGAAACATCACTTAGGCAATTTCTCATGACATCTTATCCCGATTGGGCATATCGATCAATACCCTATACATTAAAGAAAATTGGAAGCTAGCCGTAGGCCAATCTCTGCCCGAAATGCCCCTCAGTTTGTGTTGGGTTGGGCTGCACTCATGGGGCTAGTTAAGGTACTATTCAACAGTTCTTATTCAAGTGTTGGACGGGGAGGGGAAATTTCCTCTCACCTTCCTACGCACTTTTTGGCTTCCACCTGCTTCTCTCTCTCTTACACACACTCCCCATATCTACTTCCCAATCTTTTTAGTCATCTCTCTATTTTGAAAGGAAAAATATTTTTACAAAAATAAAAGTATTGCTAAAAATAACATTAGTTTTCTCAAAAGTCTTGATTGGGTTAGCGCTCAATTATTTAAAGCAATGTTGGGCAGGTGCACTTATACGATTATAATTTTTTTCAAAAAACAACTAGTATAAGTTTAATAAAAATTTGAAACATGGAAATGGCGGTCTTCTGGACTTGTCCACCCCTCGGTCTGTCCTTGAACTTCAGAAAGATCCTCCTGTAAGTTTGTTTGCATGATGTGCAATAATCTTAGTTGTTTACTTGGGGTTGGAACCAAAGAGGAGCTTTGGGGCGCCCACCCGAGGCCAAAGCCGAGACCATCCCCAGACAGATTAAAGTCCAAATGTCAAAATTGTTCAGGTAATTACCCAATAATTTGTTGAAGTATCGAGCCCTTGCCAATGTCGAAAAGGTGACATCGTGAATATTCGTCAACTGTTGAGATTATGATGAAATCACTGAAATCAGGAAAAGAGAATACAGCAGAAGGGAATGTCGATCCGGGATATACTTACATATAACTAAGAACTCTGCCTGGATTGGATGATGTGAAAATTTTTGTATGGGGTGGGCTGTTTAGCCATGATACAAGTTGTGTCTTTGTAGGAAAGTAGTGCAGAAAAACAGTAAATGATTTGACTAATTTCTGAAACTTACAACATGAACATGAATTACAAGATTACAGAATATGAAATGTAAACATAAACTGTAAAAGAGAATTAGCAATTTCAAACTGAGACTTGTTTTGTTCAACGGTGCCCATGAGACAAATTCGCCGCCTCACCGGACCTGGGAGTTGTGTCTGTGTTCGTCTCCCAGGGTTGACTCGGTTACCACTCAGCTGCCGAAGCACCGCCATAGACTGCCCGTCGAACGAACTTGTGTTTGTACTCTCTCTCTCTCGAAAAGAACAATTGTATTGCAGAAGAATGCTTTGGATTGTTTTCGGTGTGGTTTTGGTGTATTGAAACCAAAGGAAGAGGTCTCCTTTTATAGCCGAATGAGGAGCCTCTGCCATGAATGCTGCAATGAAGGTGGAGGAGCCTCTCAATCAATAGGGGAATTGATTCTGCAATTTAATTCTGAAATAAAATTGATACAGTTATTATTTCTGAAATTGAATACGCAATCATGGGTAATAACTCTGGATAATCAACCCAGTTTTGACCATCCAACCGTGTACTGTTGTTGGTCCGAAAATCCACTTTGAGAGACAATTTCTCATTCATCTCTCAATGGAATTTGTTCATTCTTTCACCAATTTAAACTCCTTAGCAATGAGTATCTAAAACCCACTTGGGCCCACCTCGCGTGGTGTGGGTCCCATCCCACCAAATTATCTTTGATTAAAATTTCATTTTTCCAGCAATCCCCCACATGAATGAAATTGGTTGAATCTGACTCGGGGGACAAAGCTGACACGAGAGAGAGAGTACAATGGAAAAATTCCACATAGGATAGGTAGCTTTTGGCCTAGAACCTTCCCTTGTGAATATCTATCGGATTTACTGGCTGACCAGTGAACATGTTGTCTTGAACTGTTCTGTTGTGTAAATCGAGACAACATGCATCACACGGAACTCCTTCCAACACAATTTAGTTCTCACTGTTGGATTTGTTTTAGCCATGACACCCCTTCCTGGTTCTGCAAGTATTTTCTTGAGAATTTTGCCTTCTTAAATTCTCAAAGAAGCGGTCCCATTTCATACTCACATAGGTGACCTTCTTATAAAGGGTGTCCTGCTATATCCTGCCTGGCATTCCAGCGCATAAGAGTCATTAAAAGCCAACGCTTAACCTGTTTCCATTTGCAGGTATCACTGTTTCGCACCATAGGAATGAGCAAAAGAGCATGTCTCTATAGTGATCGTTCTCCGTTACTCGCAAGTAGGTTGTCCCATTGAACCTAGATCTTGGGATCTCCAGTTAGCTAGGTTGGGTTTCCTTCATGGTAACACGAGCGTAGTAGGCTTTAGCCCCATTCCTTTTGATGCTTTCTCAACTAGCTCTTTGTTTAAACTTTTAGTTAGCGGATCCGCAATGTTATCCTTTGACTTCACATAGTCAACAGTAACAATCCCAGTTGAGAGTAATTGTCTAATGGTATTGTGTCTACGACGGATAGGCCTAGACTTACCATTATACATATTACTTTGTGCCCTTCCTATTGCTCATTGACGATCACAATGGACACAAATTGCTGGCACAGGTTTCAACCATCTTGGAATATCTTCTAGAAAATGGCGTAGCCAGTCTACCACTTCAGTTGCTTTATCTAAAGCAATGAATTCAGATTCCATCGTAGAACGTGCTATACACGTCTGTTTTGAAGATTTTCAAGAGACAACTGCACCACCAAATGTAAAGACATATCCACTCGTGGATTTCGAGTCTTTCATATCTGATATCCAGTTTGCATCACAGTACCCTTCTAGTACTGCTGGATATCTGGTGTAGTGTAGTCCCAAATCACGAGTATGCCTTGAATAGCGTAGTACGTTCACTATCGCCTTCCAGTGGTCATGCCCTGGATTACTCGTTTATCTACTCAGTCTGCTAACTGAATAGGCTATGTCGGGCCTTGTACAACTCATCAGGTACACCAGACTCTCAATTATCTGAGAATACTCCAATTGGAATACTCCTACCCCCACATTCTTGGATAAGTGGAGATTCACATCCACAGGAGTCTTTGCTATATTCGTATCAGACTTGATAAACTTCTTAAGAATCTTATCGACATAATGAGACTGAGATAGTGCAAGTCCATAAGATGTTCTAGTGATTTTAACACCTAATATTACATCTGCAAGACCCATATCTTTCATGTCAAATTTCAAGTTCAACATCTTCTCGGTCGATTTGATAATCTTATCGTTACTACCAACAATGAGCATGTCATCAACGTAGAGACACAAAATGACGTACCCTTCGCCTGTGTCTTTGACATATACACATTTGTCACACTCGTTGATTGTGAAACCACTTGACATCATAGCATTATCAAATTTCTCATGCCATTGTTTCGGTGCTTGTTTTAGACCATACAAAGATCTAACAAGTCTGCAGACTTTCCTTTTTTGACCTGGCGCAGAAAAACCCTCGGGCTGTTCTATGTAGATTTCTTCATCTAAATTGCCACCATTTAGGAAAGCTGTCTTCACATCCATTTGATGTATGTCAAGATTTCGCAAAACTGCAATTGCGATTATCATTCGAATAGATGTGATCCTGGTGACAGGAGAATAAGTATCAAAGTAGTCTAGGCCTTCTTTTTGTCTATAACCTTTAATGACAAGCCTAGCTTTGTACTTATCTATTGATCCATCTGCCTTCATCTTCCCCTTGAAAATCCATTTGTAGCCCAAAGGCTTACTACTAGGAGAAAGATCCACCAATTTCCATGTCTAGTTTTGCAGAATGGAATTAATTTCACTCTGAATAGCCTCTTTCCACAAAGGACCCTCAGGAGAGATCACAACTTCCTTGAATGTTTGAGGCTCACTTTCTAACAGATACGTTAGGAAGTCTGGACCAAAGGATGTTGATGTTCTAGCCCGTTTGCTTTGTCTAGGCTCAACATCACCCTCTTTCTCGTGGTCTTGACTGCTTTCACCTGCAGTATCCAAAGTCCGCTTCACGGAACTCGACTCTTCTATGGATCTATATGGAAATACGTGTTCAAAGAACATCACATTCCAAGATTCTATGATAGTGTTCTTGTGAATATCCAGTATCTCAGATTTTTACACAAGAAACCGATAGGCAGTACTGTTTTGTGCGTAACCAATAAACACACAATCAACAGTCATTGGCCCTATCTTTTCCTTTTTAGGTGGAGGTACAGCTACCTTTGCGAGACACCCCCACATTCGAAGGTAACTGTAAATCACACAACTCAGTGTGGATTAAATCCAATGACTCAGTACTTCTTTCAACTCATTGATAAGAAGTCTTTGTCACTTGGACCCTCACAAGGCAATCAGTTGCCTATCTTGCTCATTCCCTAAATGAGAGGAACTTGTTCCCGCAAGAACCACTGCTAACCAAAGTTGTCAATACCGTACCGGCCAGCGTACCGTTTTCACTACTGGAATGGTACGTACCGGTATCGAGCTGTATCCCGGTACCGTTCCGGATTTACCGCAATTAATATTTTATATATATATATTTAATATATATCTACCATATTTAAGTATAAACATAAATAAAAAGTAAAAAAAAAAAAAAAAAGAGAGAGAGGGTAATTTTGTACCGACCGGAACGCCGGAAAATGGCCGGAACGCGCCGGTATTATCCGGTACACCCGGTATCGGCCGGAACAGGCCGGTATTTCAACCGGAACGGAACACGACTTTTTGCGTTCCGTTTACGCACCGGTACAGTACGTACCGGCCGGTACGGAACGGATTTGACAACCTTGCTGCTAACGCACCAAACAGTTATGTTCACATCACTTAAGAAAATACCATTACAAGTATTCCCATGGTTGGAGCCATTTCTACAAGCACTTGGCCCAACAGAGCCGAATACAGAAATTGTCCACATTGAGCAAATCAAACACAAGACCGAGGCCGAGCAATGTCAAGGCCGAAGCCAAGTAAACTACTCCACAAGCCGAACGATCCAATGATCTGAAGCCAAGTCGCGCATGACTGACCAAAGCCGAAGTCAAACAGTTTACCCATCCAAAATCAAGTCGTGCACTACCGACCGTTGCCGAAGCCATTTAGTTTCTCCTTTTGTTCCGAGCATGACCACCCATGAACTGCAAAATAACCATGCTCCAAAAGCTATGGCCCACTCTTTTGCATAAACACTCTGGACACCATCCTGTGGAAACAATCATAAAAAAACTTCCACCCAAACGGTAAGTCCGGATATGCTCGACATGAATTTACTCGTGCTAATGATTAAATCAACACTGCCTTAAAACAGCAGAACTAAATTGGTTTTTTTTTTTCCCCCCACCAGAACCTGTTTTATTCCAAGAATTCAGTAGACATAACAAGAGCAACACAACACATGAGCTCACCGTATTCTCAAAAACCGAGTCTTAAATGTTGGTAAAAAATGGACCAATTAGAACATATGAATCTGGCAAAACAGTAGCATGTGGAACCCAATAACTAGCATGCCAATAAAATAAGAAATGTGTTCTTATTGATAAAACCTGTAGGTAATAATGACAAAAGGAAACGTACAAGAGACTTTCCTCCAAATAAAACCGTAACAGTTTTATTTTCCTTTCCTTGCTATCTCAAAACACTAAACCAATTAAGAGAGTAGTGCTATATTACAAACAAGGAGTTACCAAATGTCAATCATTACTCTACTGCCTTTAATCACCAAATTTTCCCAGAAAGTAGAGCACTAATTTTTGCAATTGCTTGAAAACGGTACAAACTCACACCCAATTAGCAAGTCAATAGGAATTTTGTTTCAACACAGTGAAAGAAGATGCTTACGTTACCCAAAAGTATCATCTGCTAATTCAATTCACTGTAACGTGCTGAGGAATAAAGGGTTAGTCCATGGTCAATTACAAATCAACTATCAAAACCAACTTGGTCAAAACCCGATGGAAACATGTACTGCTATAATCACAGCAGTGGGCAAAAACCTTTATTCTGCTGCAAGAGTTGCCCTTTCAAAACAATCCATTTCCTCGTTAAAAATGTAAACCGCTTTGTAACCGATCACAATCAAAACAGTTTTAATATCCCAAAATATTAAGTACTCTCTTCGATAAGAATAACGGGTTTTTTTTTTTCTCAAACCCAAACTGGGTTTCTTTCAAACCTGAACACGGATTATCCCTTTCCGGACTGAAACTCCAACAACACATTCTATGAGAGCAACAAACAATTTCGCAAGGGAAAAGAACTAATCATCCAAAGTTCAAACAAAATGTCACGAAAACTGACATAGTAGAATTAATACGGAAAAAGATCTATATTCCATGTAATCTCATACTACATCAGTAGAGTTAATTTGCAATTCCACGTAGGAAAATAGCAAGATCCCTTCCACCGATTCAAAAATTTATAACAAGTCAGTAAAATTATAACAATACCCCAAGTACTGATGATAAGCACCTAAGATTGTTTAATCGTGGTGCTTAAGTCCGTTAGTTAGAAGTGCTTTTAGCTATTATTTGTCGTTTTTATTCAATATTGCTCGTAAGGTAGTTTGTTAAGTATTTCAGGCAAAACGCCCTTAAAAGGTGTATTTTGAGTGCAAAGTCAACCCCCAAGTTAGTTCAAGAATCATCGCCTGGTAGAACTTGTGCCAAAATGACCAAAGAACGAAGGCGAGAAGCATCGGGCAAGCCAACGGTCGTCGGGTGTCAAGTCTGGGAGGCTGGCCTGAAGAATTGGAGATATGCTCCCCGTATCGATACAGATTTTGGACCGTATCGATACGCGTTGGTTATCTTTCCAAGCAGAGAGTCCTGTAACGATACGGCCATAATCCGTATCGATACGGGATCGTTACGGGAAATTGGTCTTCTCGGCTTAGCGACGTGGTATCGATACTTTGCATAATCTGTATCGATACGGGGAGCTCTCAGCCAGATATTTTGTTATTTTTTGGACTTTTCATTTATGAAATACTTGTCTTTAATAGTATGTTTTTAGATATTTGATGAGAGAGAAACCTATTGTGTATAAATAGGGGTCTCTTCTCTCTCTTTTGTATCTAGCTCATTACACTTCTTGTTCTTAGACTCCATTAATGCCTTTGAAGCTTTTTGTAGTGTAATCTCTTAGAACTCAAGTAAGTAATTCTCATTTATTAATTTCTCGTTTATTAAAGTTGTTCCTACGGACTAGATCCTTCATAATATCAAGTTTGTTTTCGTTTTTATCGGTTAAAAGTCATGTCTCGTTTTTATGCTCTCTTTTATGCTTTAGCTATGTGTGAGTAGTCTATAGGCCAAGTCTCGGGATAATCTTTCCCGAATACTTAGGTGGTTATTTGGTTCTCAAATCTTCGGGCTTAAAATCATGATTATCGGAATTTCAGTAACCTAGCCATTTTGATCTAAGCGAGGGGTGTTAACTCCTGTGTATGAAGTTTAGTCAAGCAGTCTTGGCAAGCGACATACCGAGGGCTCGTGGCCTCCTACGTGTTAGATACATTAGCAAAAATAAGTTTGTTTAGTTTCGTTTAATCACATCTTTTGATAAACGTAGTCATTAAAGCCAAATCTTTCGGGCGTGAGCACGCGGTCGTGACTCTCGCCTGAGTTATAACTGAGAATCGGTAACGGCTTAAGTCAAGGGTTAGACGATCCCTAGACTTGCCTCTTTTAGTTTATTAAGCTCGTATCTAATTTGTTGCTTTAGCCTTTTCACCGTTAAAAGCAAAACCAAGTTGGCCGTCTTAAACGCCACAATCCATCATATAAAACCTACAATCCAATTAAGCTATATTCGAATTCTCTGTGGGTATGATCCCGGATTTACCGATTTATTATGCTACCGACGATCTAGCCCTACGTTTGGGGTTTTTCTCAACCTTATTTGAAGGCGAGGTTTGAAGGCTAAGCAACTGATTATGCAAAAACCAAAGTACTCCACTGAGATTAGTAAAAACAATAATAAAAATGTAAGACCAATACTACCGATCATGTAGAAGTCACAATTCTGTTCGAAAACAAGAGATCTCTTACCACAGCAAACAAATTAAGATGTAGTCAAGCTCGCAAAAGGTTTAACATCAATAATACTGTTTCCAAAACCAGATTATAAACTTAAGCTACTATACTAAAAACCAGAGCTTTATCAAAACTGTTACGAAAACAGTAGCAAAACCTTGTGTTCTTTTCCTAGAAATCGAAAGCAAGTTTGTAGAACTGTTTTCAACAAAAACACTGTTTTCCCATAAAGGAATTTGTCTTAAGATTGTAGGAAAATAGTACAGAAAAACAGTAAATGATTTTACTAATTTCTGGAACTTACAATATGAACATGAATTACAAGATTACAGAATATGAAATGTAGACATAAACTGTAAAAGAGAATTAGCAATTTCAAACCGAGCCCGTTTTGTTCAATGGTGCCCTTAAGACAAATTCGCCGCCTCACCGGAGCGAGACGTTGTGTCGGTGTTCGTCTCCCAGGGTTGACTCGGTTACCACTCAGCTGCCGGAGTGTCACGCCCTCGATTTTCAACATAATTAAGTAATACATTTCAATAAAAGAGAAACCTCGCATATTATATACATTACCCAAAAGAGTTTCCCACTGGTTTAATTTACAAACAAATCCTTAAGTTTAGATAATTACAACTTTGGTCAAAAGAAAATTCAGTAGTAATTAATTACAAAATTATCTTTAACAAAATGAGATCTTCACAACGATGACGAAATAACCAGTGATGTCAGCTTCCAAGAGTCTTTACTGTCAAGCATACAATGCATGCAATCTATTGCCCGGCATCAGAACCTGAAAAGAAAGATTTGGTTGAGCTACACTAGCCCAGTAGAAAATTCTAAACTCAAGCTATATGCAATTTGAATGAACCATGCACCGAGAATGAGTGAATATGGATAGACACGCCTATAGTACAGGTGACTACCAACAAACATCAAATTATCGCCTAAGAGTCCTAGACTTCACACCAATATCACTAGTCATTTACTTCTTTAACTAGTTATATTATTAAACTCACGTCATTCCCCATTTGTCTATAACCAAATCAAAACGTCTTATTATTCTTCGTACGGTAGTACAGTCTTTTCGTGTTCACATTGATCTTCATTAAATCCCTTTATTGCAAAACCTTTCTTTTCCTTTAATCCGGTATTTCCCATCAAATAATCACTAGGGTCACCTCGGGTCTAGTTCCCTCGAGCGCAGGGTCACCCCGAGTCTTTTCCCTCAATAACAATAATCAGGTGGGGTCACCTTGGGTCTAGTTCCCTCGAGCGCAGGGTCACCCCAAGTCTTTTCCCTCAATAACGACCACTTGGGTCACCTTTCACACTTTTCACATTCGATATCATTTCATAAACAATCTCATCATCCCTTTGACGGTTATACCACTGAATTTTAATTAATCGTTACGCAACTCCACAAATGTTCACATTTATGCCTCCTCTTTTGTTTATATACCCGCATCTTACATGACGTACTAAGCCCATACATAAATTCCTACAATACTCTGTCCATTAGTTATTCACTTCATTCCGCTTCCCATTTTACAAACATCCATTCATTCAATTAAATCCAAAGACCATTTAATCAATCACATGGTATTATAAGACCAACAAACTACCATATCGCATATACTCAAATACACACGTCCTTACCGTACCCCTAAGTACACCCCCGTACCTTCGCATACCACATATCAACCCACGACTAGACTCTACGATGCCCGATTATCTAGTTTCTATGCTCGGAGTCTATAAAAGCATGCACTAAAGGAATCTAAGAATGTTACGAGTCGAGAGAGAGAACGGATTGCAATACTACTCGTCGAATCCTTAGACATATTCACTCTAGTCCATTGGATGCCACTCTAAGTGAGGAACGAGTAACACTCACTAAAACACTTGGAAGGATGCGCAAACAAACTCATTAGAGTCAATGAAAGGCTTCGACATGTGAGTTGAAAGATATAGGAAAGCAGCTGAAAGATACTGCAGCAGCTCAAAGAAGCAGCTAAAAGCAGCTCAAACTCTTACTCTCCTACCGGTAGGCAGGCAAGTCCTACCGGTAGAACTTGAAGACAGAAAGGCCAACATTCCGGTAGAACCTAGACCTACCGGTAGGTGAACAAGTCCTACCGGTAGAAACCCCAATTCACGCAACCTACCGGTAGGCAAGCAAGTCCTACCGGTAGAACTTGGAAACAGAAAGGTCAACATTCAAATTCGAGGCTGACCTACCGGTAGGTAAGCAAGTCCTACCGGTAGAAGTTCGATACGTGCTTTACCTACCGGTAGGTAAGAATTTCCTACCGGTAGAAGTTCGATACATTGAGCAGCTTTTGAGCTGCTGCTATACGTTTGAGCTGGTTGACGAAATTTCTCAAACGTTCTACCGGTAGGGAAAAAGCTCCTACCGGTAGGGAATCGATTTTCTGGTAAAGTAACAACGTTCTACCGGTAGAGAGGACGGGCCTACCGGTAGGAATCCAGGAAGAACAGACAATTCTGACAGAAACTACGAATTTTCAATCCAAACTTAAACACGACATTACAAGCACGATTCATGCACCAAATCACTCATAAAACATATAAAGAGAGGTAGAATTCCCTACCTCAAGTCGAGAAGCGAAACCCACGCAAGCTGAGTAAGCTTTAGCTCTCCAAACTTCGAAATAAACTGAATACTCCTCCTCCGAGCAAGACCCACGAGATTCAAGGTTGGAGTCGCGTATAGAAGTCAAAATGGAGGTGGGTTTGTATGGGTTTTGCACCAATTTGGTGGGTTTTGGTGGAGAGGTCGGGAGAGAGAGATGAGAACCGGATAGAGAGACAGCCGAGAGAAAAGAAAATGAGAAGGGGAAAGTGTTCCCTGGAAAAAAAAATAGAGGTGGGGGAAATAATCCCATGCCCTCACACCACACACTCACACATGCACCTCTCATCCATTTACCTTTATATCCTTCCCTAAATACGTCATTCCATATATCCACACCGTTTATCTCGACAAGCTGTACAATTATATAAATAAATAATAATAAAAAATGAAAAAAAAGAGAAAAAAAAAATAGGCCTAAAATACGGGTCTTTACACGGAGCACCGCCGTAGACTGCCCGTCGAATCAACTTGTGTCTGTACTCTCTCTCTCGAAAAGAACAATTGTATTGCAGAAGAATGCTTTGGATTGTTTTCGGTGTGGTTTTGGTGTATTGAAACCAAAGGAAGAGGTCTCCTTTTATAACCGAATGAGGAGCCTCTGCCATGAATGTTGCAATGAAGGTGCAGGAGCCTCTCAATCAATAGGGGAATTGATTTTGCAATTCAATTCTGAAATAAAACTGATACAGTTATTATTCCTGAAATTGAATACGCAATCATGGGTAATAACTCTGGATGATCAATCCAGTTTTGACCATCCAACCATGCACTGTTGTTGGTTCAAAAATCCACTTTGAGAGACAATTTCTCATTCATCTCTCAATGGAATTTGTTCATTCTTTCACCGTTTTAAACTCCTTAGCAAGGAGTATCTAAAACCCACTTGGGCCCACCTCGCGCGGTGTGGATCCCACCAAATTCTCTTTGGTTAAAATTTCATTTTTCCAACAGTCTTTTTCTACTTCAAAGGTATAAACACCGTGGTAACAATTGATGCAAGCTTTCAAACGGGTGCAAAAATGCTTTTGGTCAGCTGGGGATATGGAACTAAGAAGGCAGGAAGCAACCAAAGAAAGTAAAGCAACTGCAGACATAAGTTGTGATAATATGTATCTGGAGAACATTGTACCGCTGCCATTGCAGAACCCCGCGAACAAAATGGAACGAAGATGACTAGAAGACTTTCGGTTGGGCAAAATCAGGTTGCCTTTCATATACTATAACTTCAGGTTCATTGACTTACCAAAAAAATATACTTACCAAAAAAACTTCAGGTATCAATGATTAGCTCTTCTCAATCTTTGATGCTTATTACGGTCCTCTTTTTCTCTGCTATCGAAGGGTTCAAATAATCCACGCTTATACTGGGGTGCCTTTGCTCCAAACACGGTACAAAATATAACATTTCACATGGATTCAGCTATAATAGCATTGGTTATAGACTGCGTAGTGATGCCTGCCGGCGGTTTGTAGTTTTTTATGTCCTTGCTAGTAATTGTGGAAGAATCTGCCCGTATCTGTCCTATATTCTTGATTATCTATATTGCGTTTATTTTTGTTGAGTCTTTGAAGAAGGGTTGAGACCTATATACATACTTCTGAGAGCAGATCTGCAGATGTAAGTCATTGCGTTCAGATGTAATTCATTGGTAGAACACGAGAGGTCGTGTGCAAAGTCAAATTGAAAGTTATCCTTACAAAGATCGCTCAGCAATCTCCCAAAAAGTAAAATGGCAAACAATTAACCCAATGGAAACAAACTGATCTCTTTCACTGCATGTTGCTCTGTTGTTCGTGAATCATGACTACGCTACAACTGATAGACTTTTTTTTATTGAGTATTTGTCATTTTTTTTGGAAGATTGAAAATAATGCACATTTTCAATGCTATAATTTTTGAATACTGGCTATGGGATCAGTGAAAAAAACAACACAGTGATTATATAGAATTTGTAGTTCTTTCCTAGTCCTTCTATTCTTGTTCTTGGCTTGCATACTGATAGCAATTCATGGCAATCGTGTTGATGCGTCTTGAACTGTGTCTGTACGAGCGCTTGCTAGAAATAATAATGAAGTCGATTCCTATGTTTAGCAGATTATCCGTCAAGTTTCTTGTGGGGCTGTTGTGGAATATCTATGATCTATCAGGAGCTGGCCTACTACAAGCTCGGGGTAACCTTCTTATTTATTTTGAGAAGATAATTTTGTAGATGTGTCCATTGATCAGTTGATTTGTTTGATTAAAGTTGGAAAAACTCATGCCTGAACCCATTAATGCATCGCTTATGGTCTTTCACTTGGGTGCACATTGTAGGATCTTCTTGATAACATGGCTTAGGGAAGGAAGCCTTCATATTCCTTGTTCTGTCATTATCAGGCATTGTATTAATTGGAATTGTGAATGTTCTGATAAACAAGGGTACAACGAATATGGTCAGCTCAGCGGATGTCTTATTCGTGAAGGGCTTTAGGAAGCTCGTATTATAAGTTGACACGCAAAATTCCTTGATGAAGACACTCATGAGCTTGTAAAGATCACCAAGGTGTCATGCGGGGACTACGAGACTGCAGCTACAAGTTTATTATCCGGCTTGTCCTTCTAGGTTGGGGAGCGACGTTGATATTTTCATGAAAATCACTTATTCAATCTCGGTGTTCGCATCTTTGTGGTTTACTGCTGGAGAATAATTATTTTTCTGAATATAAAGACATTATTAATAGTTGTTTGTTTAGAAAATCATAAAAACAACAAGATTAAGCGCATGACCTTTTTTCGATTACTAAACGCAACTTTCTTTTGTTGAACTGTCACTTTGGATGGTGAGAAGACAAAAGGAAACTACAAATCCTGTTGTTTATTCTAGCCAAATCTAAACAGAAAAAGATAAAAGAAAACAAAGAGGTGAGAAGCTAGAATCCTTTCTATTATGATTTAATTTTGCAATGAAAATACACTTAAAGAATATAATTGAATATTGAAAAAGTGCTTTTGCTTCAAATTTTCACATTGCAATCAAACAGTGGGTTCTAGCTCCAATAGTGTGAACAATCATATATATACCAATCGTTACGATGATCTTTTCAGGAATCTTTGACACAATCACACAATAAAAAGCTAATTAGTCAACATCGTTTTTTTTGGTCGGAGTACTTTTATATATCTTATAAAATGAGCAGTCACTATGTCGTCACCATGTCCACTGCCATGGAAAAAATATTCAAGGCAAAGTTAAGTTATCCATATCCGATCGATTGGATGGATTTGATGGATAATCAACTCAACAAACTCGAAAAATTAAACAGCACAGGTTATTAAAGATTGAATCCGTGATAGGCCCTTCGTGATGTACCCGACAGCCCAAGACTATGGATCGCAAAGAAGGCATCTCCTAAAGTAGCTAGCTTCAACATCCGTGCAATTATTGACTTTTATAATTTAAATTCCAGCTCACCTGGTGTGAACACAAATTTAATTTTAATCATCCCCACAATCCTCGTACTGACAAAACAGTACTAATTTCCAGAACTGAAGATATAAAATCTGCAGGGTTTTGATGTTTATTGTTTTGCTAATCCATATCAGAATAATCAAAGCTCGAATTAGTACAACATTAATTAATCTTTCAGAATTTTGATTTTAATGTTTAATGTTTCAAAGAAACCCCCCAAGGCAGAGTCACTCTAGACTTAATTTTGTAAACCCCACATGCTCTAAATCGAAAACTATATATTAGTTATTTCTGAAGTAACCATCTACCATGTGGCTTGCTTCCGGCAAATGAAAAATCGCAACACAAAATGTGGTCACCCCTCATCGATCTTCTCCCTCACCAAACAAAAGTGTCACCGTGTCTCACCTACTAAATTTGTTGCTATATGATTTTGCCGCGAGGACAACATAAACAGTGCCAGAGTATTGACGAATTACCAAGCTGTATATATATATATTTTTTAACCACATGTACCATTCAAGCCCAACCCTACCATTATAATGATTTTTCAGCAACTTGTCCATTCTTTAATATATACATATACACACCCCCACACCCACACGCTTTATGTGCATGCAAATTCACAAAAGTACATCTAGATGTACTAAGACTTGTGGGTTGACACGGTGAAAGCTCTTCACCCACACCCACACGCTTTAGTGAAGTGTGTTGATTTATAAAGAAAATTGATCATATTCAAAAGATTATAAAATCATAAGAGGACAACACATGTAGATATTGTTAGCAATTTTCTGTTAGTGGACCTACATAGATCTTAAAATTAAATATTGTATGTTGTTGAATAAGGCTTCAGTGATGTCAGTATTACCCATTAAGTTGTGATCATTTGGTAATGAACCCGTCTCTATTAACACGTATTTGGGTCATGTCACATGCATTAAGTTTTGCGGGGTTATTTTATATGTAGAGACCCAATATGGTTTCATCTATTATGATGAGTTATGATGAAACCAGGGCTTATAAATAGGTGGTGAAGGCTCCACTCAAACCCTAGTCTCTTTTCTCATATTTATCCATCGTGTGTGAGACTAAAGTCAAGACAAGACGAGAGCTTTGGAGGTGGAAGACGATTAACCACAAACTAAGGTTTTCATCCTTCTCGGCAACGGGTATGCATCCGGTATAACTATTTTCTTCAATGGTTTGACACGAGTTCTTGGGTTTAGGGTTTCTTATGAAATCCTACAAGTGGTATTAGAGCAACTTTTCATATTATTGAGGAAAATATTAATTTTCCCTCTTCGGTTCAATGGACAAGGTAATATACGGCCTCGACGATCTATGCTACACAGTACATACGGTTTTGCAGTTTCTGATTATCCCGTAAAGTTGCAATTCGTAATCGGTGGTTTATTTTACGTGTTAGATCTCCACTTGCTTTTGTTATGTTACTGCAAATCAATGGATTGTTGTTTGATTATTTTAGGAAATTGACACTTCCCTTTTTATCATTCATTCTTTTCTTTTCTTTTCTTTATTCACTTGAATTTATTATTTTACCCTTTATTCAATATACTTTTTCACTCATTTTGGGGCAATATTGTAATTTCTTGTGAATAAAAACAAAGAAAGGAGTGGATGATTAATAAAAGGAGCGTGAAAATCATTTTCCTTATTTTATTGGCATGTTGGAGTCTAGAATCTGGGTTGATTTTGATTTAACAAAGCAAAATAAAATAAAAGCCGAACTGGTTGCAACATGGTGCGAGAACCGAGAAATTTACTATTTTACCCTTTATTCAATATATTTTTTCACTCATTCTAGGGCAATATTGTAATTTCTTGTGAATAAAAACAAAGAAAGGAGTGGATGATTAAAAAAGAAGCGTGAAAATCATTTTCCTTATTTTATTGGCATGTTGGAGTCAAGAATCTGGGTTGATTTTGTTTTAACAAAGCAAAATAAAATAAAAGCCGAACTGGTTGCAACATGGTGCGAGAACCGAGAATTGATTGCTTGTCTCCGGCCTTTTTTTATGCAAATTGATTTACACCATTTTTTGATGCAAAACACTCCCCTTTTTTTTTCTTTTGTCCTTTAGCACTTCAATTTACCACAAACCCTCCCTGAAACAATACACTTTTCAAAAAATGACAGGACTGTTTGGTTAATTCACGTGCTAAAAGACAAAAAAAAAAAAAAAAAAAAGGGAGTGTGGATCAAAAAGGGGTGGGTGTAAATCAATTTCCTTCAGAAAAATGTAAAATCAAAAGAGGAAAACACATACTGATATTTTCATAGCTAAAAGGTACATAAGTTCAGTATATATGTCACTGCATATCTTTGTCATGCATTCTCTCATAACTCCATTTTACATTGCAGACTAATAATGGTGTAAAGCATACCCTTCAATAGAAATCCCAAGCTCGCAAGTTTGACTGCCACCGCTAATAAAAAAGCTTGAGGTGCTTGTAAGCTGGCTGGACGCTGTTATCGGGGGGAAAAAAAGATGATAAGTGATAACAGTAAGAAAAATGCTTCATCATGAGGATGGAAAACAATATTGACATGCGTCATTCTCATGCACTCTAAAGCTTCCCATTCTAAAGTTTACTGTTCTTCAAATATTCTTTACACATTTAAGAGAGACATGAAGAATTAACAGGAGGAATTCAAGCTGTAAATAATGAATCCCCAACTATCACCATGTAGCTGATGTGGCCATAGAAACAATGAAATACATGGATACGTCAAACCCCCTCATTTTGTAAACGAAGTTGTTACGATCCCAGGATGTTTAGGGTATATATATATATATATAAGTGGAGACTCTTCTAAGTTCAGAACCATTTCCGGACATGCTTTCGCCAAAAGGAGTTATTCATGCACTTTTCAGACGTGAGAAAAATGAACCCTTTTTTCCCCTCACAATGCAGTCAGTGAATAAAGTCATTACCATACCAAAACTTCTTCCCTTACATGTGAATCCTCATAAAACTCTCAAGAAACCTTCAAGCCCCTAGTGTTCTACATTTGATCTCAACTTCTCATACATAATAAGCATCTGTCTTACAGTCTAAATTTACACACAAAAAGATATAATACCGGGTAAAAAAAAAAAATTTCAGTTATTTGTTTTTTTTTTTTTTTTTTTTTTTTTTTTTTTTGGCACAAGCTCTCCCAAGATACCCATCGACAACAGCTAAAATTAATTAATCCTAGGTGCCTGTCCTCAATGTGTCACTAAACATGGTCAATAAAGTAGTATTAGTACATGAAATACTACAGTAACAATGTCACTCATCCAATCCCTATTTCCAAGAGTCTGAGGTTAGCTTATAAAATTATAAAAAGTGACCTGTCTTATCCCTATTTCCAAGAGTCCGAGGTTAGCTTACCACACTCGCTTTCAGGAATGGAAGATACACGCCCTTCCCTCATCTGACATCTGCTTCTAATTTGCTTAAGTGAACTTCACCTGTAATCATAAGTCACTACGTCAGCATTTCTTTTCCTCTTTCATCAGCTTGTTAGCATTTCTTATAAAGCAAGAAAAGCATCAGAAGCCAATCACTTTCGCCATCGTTCATCAAAAGCCGAGAACCTGTA
Source organism: Rhododendron ovatum (assembly GCA_019656835.1). Taxonomy (NCBI): domain Eukaryota; kingdom Viridiplantae; phylum Streptophyta; class Magnoliopsida; order Ericales; family Ericaceae; genus Rhododendron; species Rhododendron ovatum. The sequence goes on along the minus strand of CM033801.1, from coordinate 15,099,963 downwards.
ATTTCTCTCTCTGGTGCATTATTAAGGTCAATACGGTCCATTTGCAACTGAGTGGTATAGATTAATCCATCGAACTCTTACCAATAATTGGAGTTTCTGACCTCTTTAAGCTCTACGTCTGGAGCTAGCAGGAAAAAAGCGTTGACAAAACCTATTGGATTGTATCACACATCGCCCTGGACATGCCCCCTCTATGCTAGTCATAAGGCCCTAGCTTCCCTCTCCTGAATACCTGGGTTTTAAGGAGACTTTGTGGGCTGAGCTTTTCTAATATGGTTTGGAGCATTGGCTATACAAAGCTTGGAAATTTGGATTCTAAGCCTGCTTGCAATGTTTCTGCTCTATCAATGGCGTACGCTTGAGGCATATACTCTATTTGCCAAATTCGTACTGTTGTAGCTATAAGGCCTATTATAACTTATTGCCCTCCCCAAAGGTACAATAGGTTCTTCTTTGTAACTGGTGGGTGGTCTGTAGGCCATTCGGTTGGACCTTCTCATACCCGGGAGGTCCACCGGCTGCCGAGGTACTTCGGCTTCACCCGCTTCATAAGAGAGGATTTAGGGGTAGAGAGAGCTTGAGCGAGTTTATTGAGATTGAGTTCTTCCATTCTTTTCTTGTTCTCTTCTAGCCTCTTCAAACGGCTTCCCTTGTATGCTGATGCCTACGAAGAAAGCCGTCTAAAGAGGTTGGAAGAGAACAAGAAAAGAATGGAAGAACTCAATCTCAATAAACTCGCTCAAACTCTCTCTACCCCTAAATCCTCTCTTATGAAGCGGGTGCTGCCGAAGGTACCTCGGCAGCCGGTGGACCGCCCGGCTGTGAGAAGGTCAAGCCGAATTGCCGACAAACCACCCACCAGTTACAAGGAAGAACCTATTAAACCTTTGGGGAGGGCACGAAGTTATAATAGGCCTTATAACTACAACAGAACAAATTTTGCGAATCAAGTATACGCCTCAAGTGAAGGCAGGCGTACGCCATTGATAGAGCAGAAACATTGCAATCAGGCTTAGAATCCAAATTTCCAAACTTTGTAAAGCCAATGCTCCATACTATGATAGAAAAGCTCAGCCCACAAAGTCACCTTAAAACCCATGTATCAAGGAGAGGGAAGCTAGGGCCTTACACAATATGCAGTACCTACAGTTCAACTGTAATAACAATGTCAGACAACTGAAGGGTGAAGAACTTTATGGTTTGAGAGTCAAAGATCTGGAAAATCTACGAAGCCTAATGGAAACAAGCTTGAAGAGTATCCTGACGAAGAAGGTACACAAGAAATTATCCGAGGTAATATTATTGTTACACAATATGCAATACATATATTGCCCATCTGATGGTTTTCTATTTCTGGACCAACTTTTAACTGATGAAATACAGGAATTAAACCGCCAAGTCATTTCAAAATTTGGCCACCTCGGTTGCTAGTCTCTGTGTAGGGGCAGCTTTAATGTTAGAGTAGCTAACTTCAATTGGTTCCACTGCAGGGAGTTATTATTCATCAAGAAAATATGAAATTGTTCAAGGAGGTTAATGTGCTGCAAAAAGAAAATGCAGGATTGCAAAAAAAGGTATAGAACAATTCTATTAAGTCCACCTGCCAACCTAAATAACAAAGTTGCATACTTAATTTCACTTTCAAATTTAGGTAATGGCAAAGTTGTTTCATGCTAAGCTTTGGAGGTGTGTGATATAGGTTTATGGAGAACATGACATCAATGGCAACAAAGAAGTACCATGCAACCACATGGTTTTAGCACTGGATCTGACTTAGATGGACCAATAGATCTGCAGCTATGCCAACCGCAGCAAAGAGACTGTGAAATGCCAGAAAAAGTGACAAACCTACGGTAATATTTGTCCACAGTACTTACACAATAAATCAGAACTTACAACAGTGACATCTCCTGCGTGTCATAGCAGATTACAACTGCCTTAGCAAGCAAACCACTGCAGAGATGGTAGTCTATTTACATCAACAACTTGTGCCAAAAGTGACACAAATTAATGTTTACCAGCAAGATTCTGTGTGATACAGTGGGAAGAGCCATTCAGCATAAAATACGCTCACATTTGATTTTGGTATGTCAAGTTGCTTGGAATAAACAGTATGGTTGTGAGATATAATCAACCACCCACCAACTTGTGTAACTTAGGAATAGTTCCTCCATTCTGTTATCAATATTCATCGACTGTATCTCCAGTAGTTTTATTTGCACCCTATTTATCCAGAAAAGTTTCTCTTCAAACAATCCAATTTTTTATGAGCAACATTATGAGCAGCATCAGAGGAGTCCGCCAAGTGCAAAAACAAAGAAGAATGCATCGAGCAAAATTTCTGAAAAAACATTCAAAGTGCCAAAATTTTCCAAGTTAATTTGTAGAGTCAGTGGACAGTAACCACAACAGAACTCAAATAATAATAGGTACAACTTGGTCTCCAAGGCGGTGTCCTTTGGTCACTGTTACCCTCACTGACTAGTATGAGGTCCTTCCTCAATGTAGGGTCTGTCAGGACACGCATATGGACCCTTGAACTAAAGCCTCCAATCCCCAACTCCTGGTCTAGGCATCGAGGTGATGAAGTTCTTGGAGAATGAACTCATCACTGAATACAACACCTGGGATCAAGCACTGAGGATGTGAGAGTGAGGGAGCGAGTTGAGAGTGTCTTTGGAGATTCCTCAGCTCCGAGGGCATCACAGACTGAAATGCCGCCACGATCTAGCGACATATTGTTCGCACTTCGCAAGGTCTTGGCAATGCTGCTCCCAAGGGAGAGTGACCAACAGCTGATGGGTGACATATGAACCTTTCACTGCGGGCGTGCCACATGGCAGGGCTGAAGCCAAACCCATGTACCTACGTAAGCTATAGTTGGTACCATAGTAGTACACAATTGTGTAACCGCTTACGTTTGTAACTCACTTGAAAAGGTTTTAAGAAACAGATCAATAATTGTCGAGACTTGACCCTATCCTTAAACATTATAACTTCATTTTGAGCGTTAAAGTTCAGCTACTCCTCTAAAAGTCACCACAACTAGCAGAGTACTCGTACCTTCATACTTGATTCCCAGTCTTATTAAATTACGTACAACATAATCAGTCTGTTTATTTCCAGATATAGAAAGACAGAAATTCTTCTTTTCTTTTTCTTTTTCTTTTTCTTTTTCTTTTTCGTTTTTTTTTTGTTTTTTTTTGTTTTGGGGGGGGGGGGGGGGGTGTGGGGGGGGGGGGGGGGGGGGGGAGGTGGGTTTGAAATGGGATACACTTAATTGTTCGAGATTATGATTATGGCTTCGAAAACAGGATGTTGCCTGAAGGAAAAAGTTGAGTTTTAGGCCCAATTGCCATTGCGGACACTCGCGAGAAAAGACACCAAATCGAATTGGAAAAATCTTTCCCTGATAGTGGTTTCTTTTACCCAGTAACTGATGGGATTGTTATCAACAATGTGCAATATCGCCACTCAAAAGGCATGTAATCTGAGAAATTACACCGAACAAGGGATTCGCTAAGAACCACAAACTTGCAAAATCATTGGACATCTACTTTATCAAATAAAATACTAAATTAGGGCAATGAGAGACATAGTTGCAACAATATAAAATTACCAGATCAATATGAAACCCTAGAGCAGATTAATATTAAAATACGAAAAGAAAGTAGTATAAGTGCGGAAAGAATGCATTAAAATACCCATTTGGAGATGATCTCGGGAAGGTTTGACGGGATCTTTCGGAGGATGAACAAATGCATAGGCAATAGGACGGAGTTTTCTAATGGCAAAGTGCCCTGGCCTTTGGGAATTGGTTTCGGCCCTTGGCCTTTGGGAATTGGTTTTTAATATCTCAACCTTTCAGAATACTTTATCTTAGGAGGGAAAGAAAAAAAAAAGTAGCGATAATGTTAAAACTGTTTTTTTTATGTCAAAATTTCAGTGCATAAAAGTCTTGTATTTTGTAAATGTTACAAGCCTTTGTGCACTAAAATTTTAGCATTAACAAAAATAATTTTGGCACTAACAAAAACGATTTTGGTATTATTATTTTCCAAAAATAAAAAGCGCAAAATGCAGATAGCCCTTGGTTTAATAATGGTGAAATTACACGGAGACCCTCTCATCTATACATGTTGGACACAGAGACCATCTAACGTTTAAAACCGCCCAAAAGCACCCCATTATCTATAACTGTTAACCAATCAATATCCTTCTACCAAAAGACCGTTAAAATGAAGGGGTCAGCGTGGACAATTTTTTATGGATGAGGAGATCAGTGTGGGCGAGTTTTAAGGGGTAGAATCGTCATTTTCATCATTCTGTTAACAGAGTTAACCAATTTTTTATTTCATATATATGAAGGGGTCTGAATGAAAAATTTTAAACATTAAGGATCTTCCGTGTCCAAAATATATAGATGAAGGGATCTCCGTATAATTTTATCTTTAATAAACATAAGATGATAAACCAAGTTAGTTCAGTTGGTTTGTCTCGTTTTTCCATCAGTGGAGGCCGAAGTTCAGGCCCCACAAGAGCCGATGAACTGTTTCTGAATCCTGTATTGACTAACATACTAACACCTAGCTAACCTCTACTGATGTACAAAGTGTGACAAAAATAAATAAATAAACATAAGATAAACCTTATTGCTCTATTATTATCCCATCATATCATAACACCTTGTTTTAGTATCAATACAGAAATATAAAACTTTTGATCTTTTTTTTTTTATGAAAGAGAGGAAAAGACGAAATATCACAATGTTCATTTGATGATCATAGTTAGAAAAGACGATATATCACAATGTTCATTTGTTTATGCATAGTTAGAACAAAATACTGTAGCCAAAAAAGCTCCTTTTTTAAGGCAAATTAAGTGTTTCTACATTGAAAGAAAACATTGGAGATTTGGTGTTGCATTTTTCTACACGGTTTTGCAAGAGCATTTGTTTGTCACTTTGAAAAATTCTCAATTTTTCTGGTAACTGCTGAGTATTTATGTTGACAAAAAATTTCGATTTTTCTCTTAGCTATCAAGAATTGAGCCACTATTTTTTTAAATATTAATTTTTGTCTTTTGTTGCAATTTATGTTGCTGCCATCGGTGCATATATCATGGTGGACAATATGACGCAATTGTCATTCTAATAATTATCAAAGTAATTTTCATAAAGATTATATGTTGGTGAATGGTTCTAGTTTGTGTAAATTAACCAAATGTCACTACAAATCCTGTTACTTGGTTTTATTCTAACCAAATGTCACAAAGGAAAAACAGAGGTGAGAGACTCTAAAACTTTCTTCTTTTTGTTGGCAATGGAAAACAGACTTTAAGAATGTCATTGAATAGATTACATCATTGCATACAACCATTGAGATGGCCAGTGTTTTAAAATTCGAAATTAATGACTAATCGGCAATTAATCACTGGCGGATCCTATCCAACTAATTGCCATGCGCCGATTAACCGTCGATTACCAATTGCTATGGGCCGATTAATCGCCGATCACTAGGCCTAGAAGCTTGAAAGTGGCCGACCATCCGACTAACGCCTAGCAACTTTTAGAACATTGGAGATGGCATTAACTCTCTAAATTGAGTTGCATTCATCGCAAGTAGCAACGAGAACAGATCTCAGATTTGAAAAAAAATTCTTTCCACCTTAGGTGGAACCCCATGGTTTCCACCACGCATTGTGGGCCCCGCCGTGTATTTTTTCAGTAATCTAAACCGTTTATCTTGTAGAGCCCGCATAGTAGTATATTCACACAAAAAGTTATATTTATTGGATATCGATAGATATATTAAAATTAAATCTTAGTTTATAAAATAGATGGCTATAGATAGTTTAATTTTAAACTTATCTACTGTCGATTTTTTAAAACAAACTTCAATTTTTTATATACCTATCCATGTCTGATAAAGCTGATTTTTTGTGAAGATGTACTACTTTGCAAGCTCTACAAGATGAATGGTTCAAATTACTATCATATAGGCACGGTGGGGCCCACAATTGATGGGTTTTCCACGTAAGGTGGATGGAATTTACACTCCTCAGATTTACGGAGGCAAACCCCAAGGTCCAAGTGAGTGTTCTTATGGGTTGCCCTGAGTCCTAGCCCGCGCTGTTGTTATGGCTAGGCAGAAGCCTTTGAAGCCCAGTATGGTCGAAGTTTTCCCACTTTTATGCTACTGTTGTCCACCATGAAGACAAAAACTGGGAATGACATAAAAAAGAGATCAAATGCTATATTAAAATTAAGCTTAACAGCTCCCACAGTGTGAACAATAACCTCAATCCACATCAATACAGTAACCTTTTCAGGGATCTCTCTCACGATCACTCAGCAAAAATCGGATTAAACGCTTATTGGTTGAACTCCTTCTACTTTAAAAAATGAACGCTCACTGTGTGGACTGTTTGGGAAAAGTTTCAAAGCAAAACTCAAGTTACCAGTATCCGACCAATTTGATGGATAATCAACTCAGCAAACTCTAAAAATTGAAAAGCACAAGTTATCAAGATAGAATCTGTGATGGCCCTCCATGGCAAAATTGTAACCTACCCACACGTGGTATTTGTGATATTGGAACCAAAATGCTACAGAAAATCATATCACCTTATTACAGGATATCAGTAAAGCAGTGACGAGAGCTTCTCCAACTTTCAAGATGAGTATGAAATCAAGAGAGAAACTCTACATATAGATAGAGCTAGTAAAACAGTCCCATTATCCCAATACAATAGTGTAAAGAAGCGAGTACTGCAACGGCAGGGTAGGATGCTCCGGCTTCCCTACACGTAACAGCAAATTATCAAACCCTTTTTTTTTCCTAACCTCGTAGACCTAAAGCCTTTCCTTAAAAGCAAAACAAAGTCACTCTTTTTTAAAAATCGGGCTCTCTGCCCCGTGAAACTCTTTTTTAAAATACTTGAACTATTCTTCGGATATTCAAAAGGTGACTTGCATGCACGCATAAACTCTATTCTCAGTGACAACTCTGAATTATTTTCTAAACCCTTTCGTAGCCCGAACTACGGCCGGACCTAATTCTCCTTTCTATGGAAAAGCAATATCAATAGATTCTACATAAGAACAGAAAGAGAAAGAAGATAGCTCAGATTCTATTTTCATTATCTCATATTACAATCGTGTGCACTACATCTCTCTCTACCTCAGCTATATATCTCAGGAATACAACTGAATCAAGATTCAGTTCACGATTACAACTCAAATGAACTCAAATTCAAATTCACATGAAATGAATGCTAGCTAGGACTCTAACTAATCTACTATCTAAACATTGATTAGTTACAACTTACTCAAGTAACCAATAGTTACCTGACTTTAACTAACAGTTAATGAGTCTTCTGCACAGACCCCTGCAAACTGATGAGGGTGTTAATCACCATCAGTTTGGATTTAAGAAAAAGAAATCGATCAACACTCTTTTCTCGGATGAAGTGATAATCTACTTCAACATGTATGGTTGATGCATGAAAAATGGGGTTAGAAGCCAATGCTATTGCAGACTGACTGTCACACCAAATCAAATGAGGAAGAGTAGGAGTCACATGTAAGTCCAGAAGTAGTTGCTCTACCCATGTTATATCAGCTGTAGTGTGAGCCAAAGCTCTGTATTCTGCCTCTGTTGAGGACCTGGCAACAGTATGTTGCTTCTTTGCACACCAAGAGATTAAATTAGATCCAAGAAACAAACAATATCTTGTGGTTGACCTTCTGTCCAAGTGATCCCCAACCCAGTTTGCATCTGAAAAGCTGCAAGAGTCAAAGGACTTGGAACAAAATTTAGACCTTGATGTAAAGTGCCTTTTATGTATCTCAAAATTTGTTTCACAGCAATGTAGTGACTTTGTTTAGGTGCATGCATATGTTGGTAGGCCAAGTTTACAGCAAACGAAAGCTTAGGTCTAGTAAGGGTTAAGTATTGTAGAGAACCAACAACAATTCTGAACCAATGAGTATCAGTAAAAGGTGGATCTGGATCCAGTATTGCAGGTTTTACAGAAGAAGGAGACAGACTTGGCTTACATTCAGACATGCCAGCCTTGTGCAAAAGATAAGTACCATATTTTGTTTGAGAGAGAAGAAGACCTGTTCCCAATTTCAGAACTTCAATGCCCAGAAAATAGCCGAGAGATCCCAAATCTTTCATGACAAATCTGTTGTTCAAATTAGTGATCAATTGTGTAATGAACTCTACGTCACTCCCAGTAATCAAAATGTTATCCACATATACAAAAACAAGAATTAGACCATTATCTGTCTTAAGACTGAACAAAGAAGAATTAGCTTTGCTATTAGGAGAACCCTTGCTGAATAAGAAATCCAGAAAACAAGGAAAACCAAGCTCTGGGAACCTATCTTAACACATAAAAAGCTTTGTTAAGTTTGAACACATAATGAGGATGAGACTCACTTTTATAAAGGTTGTTTCATGTACACTTCTTCCTCAATGATGCCATGTAAGAAAGCATTAGACACATCCAATTGCCTTATGGTCCAATTATAATGAACTGCCATGCTAAGAACAACTCTAACAATTGGTTGTTTAGTGATGAGACTAAATGTTTCTATAATATCTAAGCCTTCCTCTTACTAATTCCCATCAGCCACCAAACGTGCCTTATACCTTGCTATACTACCATTTGAGTGACGTTTGATCTTAAAAATCCATTGACATCCTATGATGCTAGCCCCTGCAGGAGGATTCACAAGGGTTCAAGTTCCTTGCTTAACAAGGGCTTAGTACTCTTCTGCCATAGCTTGTTGCCACACAGAGTGCCTAAGAGCCTCAAAAAAGATAGTGGTTCTATTGTGGGATCAGATTCAAGAACTACAACAGTCAAACTAAACTGATGTTTAGGTTTATGAATACCATTTTTGGATCTTGTTGTCATGACATGAGTATTAGGTAAAGAAGTTGAAGAATGGATAGGGAGATTAGAAGGGAAACAAGAAGAAGAAGGATTAAGGTCCTGTAATGGCAAAATAGAGATGGAGTTAGGTGAGACTGAATTAGATGGCTCAGAATTTAGGAGGTGCAAAATGAGGAGAGACTGGAATATGAGCTAAATCAGGGTCAGTATGGTCAGAATTATGTAGAGATGATGGAGAATAAGAAAGGAGGGAAGATGCAGGTTGTGTGAGAGTAGAAGGTCCAGAACCTGGATTGTTGCACAAAGAAGATGATGTAGAAGCAGAAGATACAAGCATAGAAGAGGATGAACTAGTGACAGGAAACTGAACAACAATGTCCTCAAAAGATGTCAAAGGAACATAAAAAGTTGTAGAATCAGACAAAGTTAAAGAAAAAGAAGAGCGATAGGTTAAACTAGAGTAGGGATATTCCATCTTCAATGAACTTAACATGCCTAGACACAAACTTTCTTAGTAACAGGATCATAGCACTTGTATCCTTTGGTATTATCACAATAACCAAGAAAAACACATGGAGTGGATTTAGGAATCAATTTATGAGCAACATATGGTTTCAACCATGGATAACAGCAGCAACCAAATGGTTTTAACACTATGTAGTTAGGTTGAAACTTAAACAACAGAACAAAAGGAATTTGAAATTGCAAAGAAGGACCATAATATACTAGGCAGCTTGATAAAAGCTCAATCCCATTTTTAAATACAATCCCCTTCATTTTCTTAAAATTCAAACCTTTTTCTAAAATATCTGAACCCTTTTATAGAACACAAAACTCCTCATTTTCCCTTCTTTTAAAAACTCACATTGCAATCCATAGGAATTGGACACTTATCCTCCCAAATCAAATCCCTTCCTCCTTCTCCTCCCCTTAGGGCTGAGGGTGGGGTTTCCGACCAACAGGTTCCTCCGAATGAGGACCAAAGAAAGTCAATACTTCAGTAATATATCCCTTCTCTCGAACTAAATGCAATAGCCTACTGAACAGAGTGCATAAGCCCACTAAAAAGGTAGTTTCGTTTGATTTTAGGACTTTCTATTTCGAGTAATTCTAGAGTGTATTCTAGAGTTCCAGACAGGCTAGCCCTTGTGGTAAATTATATAGCCCGCTCTTCGTATTCATGATTTATAGTAGTTGCAAGCCGGTGAGAAGGAGTTCTGAATAAGGATAGATTTCACTCTATCCATCATAGCCCACCCCGTCTACCTATTGTCAGGAGGACAATCGTTGCTCCCTTTCTCGAGATTGCAATCCCTATCGAGTCGGGAAGGAATGAGTAATCCCAGGAGCGACATTGTCGAGAGCAATACCACTAGATCGGATTGCCACAAACTCAACCCGACATTTTGTAATTGCATCTTGATTTCCTGTTTTGTTCAACGGCTACATGTGAGACCTCATCCTTTGCGTTACTTGTGTAAAATCACAAAGATCGAGTTGAGTTTGAGGTAACCCAAGCTAATCCGTGTGACACTTAGACACTCATGTGTGCTCTCGTGGTGCTAAGTAAGCTTGTATGGGCGAAGAGTAAAACAAGAGAACTTAGAACACTTTCGTTAATGGGAGTGTGTTATTTTAGAGAAGTATACAAGTGTGTGTGGTGGTTAGGCCAAATGAGGTCGCCTCCCTTTTATAGATACCTAGGGAGAGTTCTAGATCATACTCTAGAAACTTCCCAACTCCTCAAATAGATCCTCCTAGAATTTGTGTGGAGACTTTTGGAGTCCTCAAACACTTACAAGAATTCTCTAGATTGTAATTTTCTACAATATTCTACAATAATGTACATCTTTCAAGAATTTCCTAGACAAGTCTAGAATATTCCATATGGCCTCCATGCCTTGGTTCTTTTAGAGAATTCTGCAGGACGTAACACATCGCTCTCCCGTTGCCTACACTTATAAAATGTGCAATGCCATTTTGATTTTAGATAAAAGGCCCATATATAGTATAGATTCAGTTTGGTGTAGTGAAGGATCCATAGATAGTATTGGGCCCATATGTCGTATAGTGATGCCATTTGCTTTCTCAATATAAGGCCCATAGATAGCATAGTGATGCATCGTGGTTTCATGTATTCCCAATTGGAGAGTTTGTCGTACTCTACTGTACTAGATTGTTTTACTGACTCTATAGGTAGATTTTCTCTCTTGATTTCGTACTAATTTTGAAAGTTGGAAGAAACTCATGTCACTGCCTTACTAATATACTATAATGATGTTATATGAGTTTTCTAACTTTCTATTGCAATGACGATTCTTTTGCAACCACACAGCACACTCACTTGTGTGTATTTGTGCATGCAATTGCGTGGCACTAGTTATTATGGGCAGCGTGCCCTTTCAAAAGGATTTCGTTCCTTTCAAAATGTCGGTTCGAGGGAGCGCTTAGCTGGACGACAAGTGCTTGCAAAATACAGAGTCGCCACTTGGGTTTTGAAGGTCCGACACCCAAGGAACCATATTTCGAAGCACTTGCCGTGCTATTTGATTTGAAAAAGTTAAGGAACCAGTCCGTCATAACCATATCTGGGTTCGAGAGCCAGATTATGAGAGGGGAAGGGTTTTAAGGCACCCCTCTCGCCCAATCCGAAGATCGGTCTCTACTTAAGCATTTTGTGAAAAAGTTTGCGATTCTTCTTTTATTAACCAATTTTTAGCCAATTAGGGTTGGAGGAATAGTTCATCGGGGATTCAAAACTGTAACACCTTGCAACATGTGATCAAAAACAATATGGATTGAAGGCATGCTTGAAAAATAAATGAGATAAAATCCAACACTGTTACCGGGCATCAAAACAGTGCGTTGATATGAATGTGATACAGGCAACAGCCAACTTGCATGCATGGCTCTGCCAGCATGCAAGTCAACCGTAGCGCGACAAACAGGTTGACTTGCACACCTAGGATTCAATTTTATCCCTCCAACAGGTTCAATTTTATCTCCTTCTGGGTTCTGGAATGACTAATGCACACCCAGGATTCAAACCAAGCAGTTTATATGTACTGAAAGTAAATAATTATTACAAACAGGGATAACAGGAATAAAATACAACCCCAAAACACTGGCGGTACCATAACAGAGGCCTTTAGACCTAGTTGCCCATGCAAGGGCAATTGCTGGAAACAGGCTGACCATCGTGCGATGGAGTCAAATCGTCGCTCAAGGGCCATGACTGGACTTCCAGGAATTGCTTTGCATGCCTGGGCTCTAAGACATGTTCAGAAGCAACCCAGGGGCATTCCCAAGCTAAATGACTAAGAGTTCTAAGTTAAGCTACAAATTTTAGCATGCAAGACAGTGAGTCTAGTTTCAAACATGCTTCACAGTGATTTAAAATACTATAAAACAGAAAATAACCAGCATCCCATCCCCACGAGGACCGTCACGTGCTGACTGAAACAGTCGCGCGATATAGTAAGTCCGTCACGCGTGGGTTTGCTTGTTACACGACTCTTGTAGCCCTGTTGACTTTAGAACCAAGACTGATATTGATTATCAGCCTTGGCTCTGCCAGCCCCCCTTCAGGGATCAAAATAGTAAACAACAAGAATTATACCTTTGCTTGAGTGTCTTGAAAATGGATTGAACAATGTGGTGTAGCTTGGAAAATGAGTGTAGAGATGTGATTAGAATGGAGAGATATCAAGTGTGTTAGGGTTTGTAGAGCTTTCTTGCTTAAGAATTGGTAACCTTTTGCAAGATGATCAATGGGGGGTATTTATAGGACAAGAGAAGGTATGAGGTGGGTGAAGGGCTTGGCCTAGTGACCAGCCAACAAGGCTGGCCAGCCCTCCTTGGTGGAGAAAGTGGCCAACAAGGTGAGGGGAGTGGTTGTGAGAGTGGTGCAACCCATGCACCTGCAAATGCTGTTCAGTTGACGAAAACGGGGTTCCCAGGTTAGTAGCCCCCTGATCATCACAAAATCCAGTTGGAAAAAGGTGAAAACGATAGGTGTTGACTATCGCGTAAGGGACTGGGTCCATCGCGCGAGGGTGTTACCAACCCCGCGATGGTCAACAGCCAAGGCTTTGACTTTATCCAACACCTGGCAAGTAAAGCATCGTGCGAGGGATCCAATGAATCGCGCGATGGTCAACCTCTGAGGTCAGGGTTTTTTACTTAGGGTTTTTGGGTTTAGGATGGGCTTCACTCACTCCAAGCTCAAATCATTTCACTCTCAAGACTGTTTTTGACCTGATTCATCATCGGAGAAACAAGAAATCGAAAAATAAAGTAAAACAATTGGGAAAAACCAGATTGGGGTGTCTACAGTAGTCCCTCTTTGACGGCACGCGAAGCACCATTGATTGGTACAGGTAACGTCAAAGATTTTTAAACACCCATCCAATTTACCCAAAAGCCGACAAGATGGAAGATAAATGCAGACTGGTACATACAAAAACCGTGCACCAAAGGATTGGAGAGCGAATAAAATGGACGGATGGATCGTCGTTGATTGATAATCGAACGGATGGATTGTCGCTGATTTTGGAAATGGACGGATGGATCGTCGTTGATTGATAATCGGACGGATGGATCATCGTTGATTTTGAAAATGGACGAATAGATCGTCCTTGATTGATAATCGGACGGACAGATCGTCGTTGATTGATAATCGGACGGATGGATCGTCGTTGATTTTGAAAATGGACGGATGGATCGTCGTTGATTGATAATCGGACAGATGGATTGTCGCAGATTTTGAAAATGGACCGATGGATCGTCGCAAATTGATAATCGGACGGATGGATCGTCGTTGATTGATAATCGGACGGATGGATTGTTGTTGATTGATAATCGGATGGATGGATCGTCGTTGATTTTGAAAATAGACGGATAGATCGTCGTTGATTGATAATCGGACGGATGGAGCGTCATTTATTTTGAATATGGACGGATGGATCGTCGCAGATTGATAATCGGACGGATGGATCGTCGTTGATTTTGAAAATGGACGGATATATTGTCCTTGATTGAGAATCGGACGGATGGATCGTCGCTGATTTAATAATCGGTGTATGCACAGGCAGACTACCGTTGGGGATGCAAAAGGTGATCCGAATTTTAAAATCATGTAATTCATGGCGACCATCAAAAATTGCCGCAGTGTCGTACCCAGAGACAATGGGCCTTTGTAAGGGAGGTAAACATGACCTGGCTTGTCCAGAAGCTGCATTGGGCCTGGAGGCCCAATCAAACTATCGCGCGACAGAGCCGCTTCGTCGCGCGAGGTTTCCCTGTTAGGGCCTGGCGTTTGAAAAAAGCCCAGACCTGGCCCACACCTGTTTTCTTCCATACAATCGATGGGGATGTTCTGAAACTGCTCACAACAGTTTCAAACTCTCTCTAACTCTCTTCTCCCTCAAACCCCCAACTCAAACCCTAAGTTCTCATTCCAAACCTTTGATTTCTTCACGAAAATTGATAAGCCCACACTCAAACATACACCCATGGCGGATCACAACAAGGGTGGCAGTGGAGGAGAGGTTGTTGATCGTCCGGAGGATGAAGGAGGGCCAATGGAGGTTGACACAAGATACCAACAGCCGGCACAGTCCGCCGCGGGTATTGGTGCAGTCGTGACAGGCAGCGGTGATGGAGATTAAGGCCACGAGCAAGAGGTTGGTGGTGATGATGAGCGTTGCGCAACGGAGCCAAATCGTCGCGCGACGGAGGAGGCTGAGACCACGAAGTCTGTCGTTCAGCCATTGGACCCGAGCATGGCAGTGGAAGGCTCGGTGGTGATTGGTGGTAGCGCTGGAAGCGCCGGGGATAGTGGTGCTGGGGGTGATGGTGTTGGGCCGAGTGGGTCTCCGCTGAGAGATCCGGCGAGAGGCAAAGGTGTGGCAACCGAGGAGGTAGAAACCACGAGGGTTCCATTTGTGTACAGAGAAGATGATGTACTCTTCCGGCCGACAACTACATCATCAGGCCACAGGCCGATCACGAAACAGGATGTCGCAGAGCCCCTGAGCGATAAGTAACTAGCCCGACTTTTGGAAGATAACACCGTGATAGGGGTTGCTGTTTTGGAGGCCCGGGAGGAGCGTGAGAGAGTGATAGCAGCTTTAGAGGCTGCAGCGAGGGCTGAGAGAGAGAGCAGAGGAGAAGGAGGTCCTGAGAGGCATGGATGCCGAGGAGAAGACCGGAGCTAGGGTTTACGGGCCCAGAGTGATGGCAGTGACAGAGGTAGAAGGACTGACCCGGGTTCCTTTTACAGCAAAGGGGTATATGCCACCCACACCACACTTGTTTGTACCGTCGGGTTTTGCAGCGTATAGGCCACGGCAGATGGAGTACGATTCCGAGCTCGTCTTAAGAGACCCCGAGACCCATATTTCAAGCAACTGGACAGAGGTAACTTTCCAAAATCCCCATTTGTAGTTTCAAATTTGAATTTGCCTATTTGTGCTTGAATGTTAAACGTATATGGTAATTCTTGAAAGAAAAGACCAAATTGCAATAACATGACCTTGCCATCGAATGTCATGCATGCAATATAATAACTTGAACCAACCATCCGTTGCCAAGCTATATTGATTACCTAGAACTTGAGAATGAAAATCCTGCACACTGACATATCCTCTCGCTGCTTGTTTTTGTTTAGTGTCTGCCACAGGAGAGAGCGAGGCAAAGGGACATCCGTGGCTTTAGAGGTGCATGTAGCTCTTTGGCATTGTACTAGGGTTTGCCTGCCAGGGTGAAGCAGTTAGTGGATGAGGCGGGCTTTGGCGAGTTCATTCAGACGCTTATCCCGGCCAGAAATGACCATGTCGTTTTAGTGGTACTTGCAAAGAGGTCGAGGGACACTACCAACACCTTTCACTTACCCATAGGGGAGATGACGGTGACACCAGCTGACTTTGCAACGATCACCGGCCTGAGAGTCGGGGGAAAGCCTATCCTGTTTGATTCGGGCATTCAAGAAGATCCGGCGGCTTTGGAGTGGTTCTTGGGAGAGGTGCCCAAGATTGAGGAAGGGATGGCATGGTACAGGCAGTTCACCAGATACCTCAAGAACAAAGTGACAACTGAGCAAGAAGTGGAGCAGATGGCCCGAGCGTATCTGTTGTACCTCTTTGGCGCAACCCTATACCCGAATCGGCGCAGTAAGGTTCACTTGTCATACTTGCCCGCGCTGAGGGATTTCAGGACAGTCTCGCGCTTTGACTGGGGTGGAGCGGCACTGGGTGCGGCCTATGGTTTCTTGGGCGACTCATCGAGGACAGAGATGAGCACGACCGGATATTGGAGGATCTGGGAGGTATTATTTCAATAGAGTAAAGCACAATTTCATATTATACTTATATCCATTTGATTGCATGGCCTGCTTGATTGTATTATCATATGCATTGATGACTTGCTTTGCTCGTGAACTATGCAGCTCTGGGCCTACGAGGTGTTGAACATGTGCCGTCTAGCGTCCAAAAGCTTGGACTTGGGGATTCTCCTGCGGGCGCACATTTGGAGCAAGAAGAACATGGGGGAGAAGAAAGGAAGGGGTGATCTGAACGGCTTCTGGATATACCTCGATGAGCTCCGACCCTCACAGGTATGACATGAAACTTGACTGAACAAAGTTCATAACCCTTTGAATTGCTTTAATGCTGTCGCTGATCAATATTTGCATTTGTTTCCCTATCGCGTGTACAGGTTGAATGGGATCCTTGGAGGGTGGCAGGGCCTGAGCCCAAGTACTTGGCTAGGAGTTGTGACGGCGAGCAAATTGTTGCTGGAGTCTGCCTTTGGTTGGCAGTGGTACCTGGGAGATCGGGTGACACGCAAGTCGCTTGGCCTTGCTGAGTTCCAGGTGCCTGGGTCACTTCCACCACGGGCCTCACACACAGGAGAGTACACACTGGCCGAGCTGGAGACGTTCATGAAGCTTGACACCGACCTGATATGCCACTTGCGTCTTGACATGGACTACGTGACATACCAGAGGGAGCGTTTGGCAGGGCCACTGAGAGTCCGGGAGTTTAGAGAGGTCCAGAGTCAAGCTCATGGAGCTGCTGAAGAGAGGAGAGCTGCAGGAGAAAGACAGAGCGGTGGCGAAGGTCGTGTGAGACGAGGCCTGAGTGGACCAGTAAGAGGTGGGCCGCCAGAATTGCTGTGGAAGATAGCAGTGGTAGACTTTCAGGGTAATCCAGCTAAGCTACACCTAGCACCTGCCAGAGTTAAGGCTACGCCAATCACCGTTCCAATAAGACATCATTGTTTCCTTCATTGCATGTCACTAGAATAGAATTATTGCTGAAATGTCTAACAACTCTCCATTCACTATTTACATGTACCAACCGAATGGGCGAACGAAGCTGTTCGTCGCATGCTTGCATTGGAGAACGTAGTGAGAAGAGCGACAAGTGGTTTGCCATTGGACTTGCGCTATCCAGCGCCAACTCCATCATCGGCGGCTCAGAGATCTTAGGTATAACCTCCAGAAAACAATACATTCCTGCTTTCAATACTTGATATATGCTTCCTTGTTTGACACATATTATGCTTTGATAGCCATTGATTTGGAATTGATCATACCTGCTTTCAAACATACAATATGCATAAATGTATACTAATGCAGGAATAATTAAAATGCAGGCAAAGAAACGGCGGCTCCTAGGAGGATGAGCGCCAGAGACCCTCTACAAAAGAAATTGGCAGAAAGGGCTCCGCCTCCTCCGGTCATCACTAGATGACAGACAAGAGGCCCACAGGCGACTGCCACGAGTGAGGAGGTAGCCCGAGAGGCTGTGGCGCGCGCAGAGGAGCGATACCAAATCACGATGCGCCAGAGGCCCTCGCAAGATGAGTCGGCCCGCAAGAAGTGGCTAATCCTGCCTGAGGTCTCTGAAGAGGAGGACGAAGAAGAGGACGTAGAAGAAGAGGGAAAAGAGGAGGGAGAAGAGGGGGGAGAAGAGGGAAAAGAGGGGTCGTCCGACCACAATGGTTCTGACAACACCGCGAACAATCCCGGATACAAGCAAAATCCTAGGGAGATGGACGACGATGACGGCGACGGTGATTGGCTTGGAGAGGATTGAGGGCTACTAAGGAGCCTCATTTACTTCTTGCACTTTTGATTTTTGCTTTCGGGCCTGCGTGCCCGAGTAGATAGATAGATGATGAACGAATAGGCCCCAGCTGACATGTGATAGCTATTTTGAGGCCTACGTGCCTTTTTGATTTGTGGGCGGATGTGCCTGAACAGACATGATGATTTTGATCGGCCGAAGAGCCAAACATGCAGTAGTTTTCTTCATTTTGATGTAGATAGACCATGGTTTAGCTATAAAATTTACATTTTCGTGGTTTATTTACTCTTGCACTAGATTAGAGCAGATAAAACTCACCACTAATACCAAACTTGCATTGATGACATGCTGAGACTGCTTACAGACACACATATATGCATAAATGTGACTAATTCAGAAAGAGAAATAAAGGGTACGACCTAGGACACAACCAAGATACAAGGATACAGGAAATATAATGAAATTTTGGGTAACAACGAACCAAAACTCCAAATACTTCAATTCTGATGAAGCCGACGCTTCTATGAGGTCAAACACGCACAAGACAACCCGTACAAATCAACGGAACTGAAAAACACATTCCAGAGCAAAGTTTAGACCTGAAAGTGCTAAAAAAAACACAAAAACGGACACGAAATGCAAAACATGACTCGATTATGTCCCAGACTGAAACCGACACCTCCATACAGTCATACTAGGTTCTTATGACTTGTACAGCATGAGAGAAAGGGGCGAAAACCTCTAAAACACATTTCGACCACCTGAAATTCTAATTTGTACTTGAAATGGGCCACCGAGGGTCCAAAATCTCCGTTAGACGCGATATTCCGAATCCGACACTTGGACACAGTCACATATAATGATAGTGACTTACTGGAACCATCAAAACTACAAAACAACCCCCGGAACGAAAAATGACCAAAGTTGGTCAGTAGCTGCTGTAAACTGTCAATATGCAGACTGAACCATCGCGCGATGGACTGGTAAGATCGCGCGATGGAGAAACCATCACGCGACAGAGTGAGACAATCGCGCGATGGAAAGTCCCTGCTAAGCCACCTTTGTTTGAGTAATCTTGAATTTGAGACGTTGGATGCCTTGTCACTGTCCTTGGCCGTCTAGAATACACCTGGGGTAGTTCACAGGTGTGCCCTTGCATTGAAGGGGGCACTGCCACCTTGCTTGGATATTTGCCTTGATAAAAGGAGATATTTCATCATGCATTGGCTATAAAAGAGTCTGTCCCTGAAAATGTGAGGCACACCCCCAGAGCAAGCACTTCCAACTCCCCTATAATGGCAAATAACCTTCCAGTCTTGATCAGCCCGTGGCTAACGGCTTTTGTAGCCGGAGATTGGCTATCCTTTCGCTTTCACGGGTTGGCCGCTTTTCACTTTCTTCGAAGCGTGAGAGTCCGACCTGAAATTCTGATGGCAGCGCTACAATTTTGGGACCCAGAGGTTCATGTTTTTAGGTTCGGGGACAACGAGCTGTGCCCAACCGTAGAAGAATTCCAAGCATATCTCCAGGGGTTTGGTTCGAGCGTGATTGTCATACCACCTTATAGAAAGAGCATGCCAAAACTTTTGCAATTATGTCTCGATATTTCAAGAGGAGCAGCCGAAAGTCTGTTAACAGGAGGGCAAATCAACATCATGCGCCTGATGGAGTGGTACGAGCCTGAAGGTAACACAAAAGACACCACCTTGCAGGCCTGATGTCGATTCACCCTGACGATCAGTGTACTGGCCGCTTACTTGCTAGTATCCCCGAATGGGCGAGTCAACCCTTCGCTAGTGAGCGTTGCCGCTCAAATGGGTACTCGAAGGAATATGGTGCCGTTGGTTTTAGCAGAGATACTCATGGGCTTGGATTTGGTTTCTACTAGCCAAACAAACATATTCAGTGGTAGTCCACTCCTACTGCAGGTAAATCCTCACTCAGCTCATCTTTTTCGAGTTTTCGCACACTTACCTTTTACCTCATCTCTCGGTTTAGGCAATATCGGGGCTCCTCACTTGTTTGCTCACTCAAGTCTTATATAGCTCCTTACTTGTCTTTTACCTTCACCTACAGCTATGGCTATCTAACAAATTGGGATTGCTCACGGTATCGAAGGCAAACTGGCCTCACCTGCCCGGTCGGATGCATCAGCGCAGGATGATCTATCTGGAGATGTCCATGAACCAGTGGTACACGTTCATGAAAGAAATGCTCCCGAATGAGATCAACTGGAGGCATTAGGCCCTGGACATTCCAAACATGGCCCTTAATTCTGCAGGTTTTGAGAGGATGGTGATAGCCGGGCTGACCGCGTTCACATTCTACATTCCCGGTCGCATTCTCCGTCAGTTAGGGATAAGTCAAGGACTGCACCGAGCCGGAATCGAAACTTTCAATATCCCTGCATTCACTGCAAAGAACTTGGCCGGATATGAGCGCAATTGGGGCCTGTGTCAACTTGGCGGAGCAGAACCAGACTTCAGTACAGAGCTCATGCATTGATACAAAGCGTGGCTAAGAAGGGAAATCGCAAGAATACAAAGCAATGACTGACCCCTGACAGACTTTAATGATCTAGAATAAACTGTGAGCCTGTTAAGGCCTCTAGCATTTTATTTTGTTTTTATATTTAACTGTTTTTAAAGGCTTTGCTCAGCTTGTGTAATAGAAGTAGTAGTTTGAATAAAGTCGAAAGATTTAAAACTTTCTCATGTTAATCCAAAGTGTTGAACACCACGCGCGCTTTGAATGTTGAAGAGAAATCCCAAAATGGCAAACCATGGATCAAATGATTCAAATTGATGGAATGTGACCGAATCTCACGAAGAGACTGCCTACGTATTCTCTTTCAAGGAATCAGGTTAGAACGTAGTTCAAGCTAAGGTTTGCTCGAGTATTTTATCTCTCCTTTTATGCTCTAACTTTTGCCTAGCGCCGCCACTTCGGGTTTTCGGCCTAGCGAGCTTTTGAATATTGCCTATTTATTTTTGCCTGAATTGTCTTTGTAGGTTTTCGATCCAACAGGCTTGCTCTAATTTTTGCTAGGAACCACCCACCCTTGTGGTTTTCGGCCCAACGAGCCTCTCTTAGGGGTAGTAACGCTTGAGTTGATCCAGGTTTACCAAAGTGGAGAACTCGTTGCCGTCGAGATCTATAAGCTGAGCTGCTCACCCAGAAAGGATGGTCTTGATGATGTAAGGCCCTGAACGCTTTGGACGGAACTTGCCACGGGGATCGAATACGAGCGCCCGAATCTCCTTTGTAACCATGTATAAGGCACGGAGTCTCCTTTCATCAAAAAGCATGAGTTCAACAAACCTCCCGCCGAGCCATTCAGATTCTGTGAGCCCGCACTCCGCCATGATTCTCAATGACGGCACCTCAAGTTCAATAAGGAGTACTGTCTCCATCCCGTAAACTAAAGAATAAGGTGTCGCTCCTGTTGATGTCTGAATTGACGTTCGATACCTCCAAACGCTAAAGGTAGTTGCTCATGCCAATCGCGGGCAGACTCAGGAGACTTTTTGATAATCGTCTCAATATTCTTATTTGCCGCTTCAACAGCTCCATTCGTTTGAGGGCGATAAACAGTCGAATGATGGACTTGGATTCCAAAACCTTGCCATTGAAATGAGTTCCATTATCTGACACGAATGCTTGAGGCACACCATATCGATAGATGATGTTCTTCCAGATAAAATGGGCAACCTGAACCGTAGTTAGGGTTTTGTAGGATTCAGCCTACACCCACTTGGTAAAATAATCTATCGCCACCAAAATGAACCGGTGACCGTTTGAAGCAGACAGTCTGATCATGCCGATGACATCAATGCCCCACACAGAGAAAGGCCAAGGAGAAGTCATGCCGAATAGGTTAAAAGGAGGAACATGCATTAAATTGGCATGAATTTGGCACTTATGACAATGCCGTACATAATCTACACACTGAGACTCTATCGTGGACCAGAAGTAACCCTATCGTAGGATTTTCCTAGCAAGCATGACACCACTCATATGAGGACCACAGACTCCCTCATGAACCTCCTCCATAATCCTTGTGGCCTTAGAGCCATTGGCACAGAGTTTGTGCACCCCACAATGGGATCTCTTGTATAATTTTCCTCCTCAAAGGATATACTGGGCCGCTATCCTTCGTAATGCGAGTTGATCCTTCTTAGAAGCTTCAGCCGAATACTCCCCACTTTCAACAAAATTCCATATGTCGTGGTACCACGGTAGGCCATCATCTACATCATCGATGGCGTTGACATACTGATAAGCAGGACAGTCCTGCTGGTCGATCAGAATAGGGCGGAGTTTGACACCCAAAGGAAGTTCGACCATGGAAGCCAAGGTTGCCAAGGCATCAGCGAATTGATTCTTCAAGCGGGGAATATGAGTGAATATAACCTTATTGAAACGAGGAATGAGATCTTCCAAGTCCTGATGATACAGTTTCAACTTTTCTTCGCGAACCTTCCGGTCCCCGTTGGCTTGAGATACAACGAGATTAGAATCACCAATGACCTCGAGTTTTTTCACACTGAGGGTAAGAGCGGCCTCCATACCAACAATACAGGCCTCATATTCAGCTTGGTTGTTTGTAACATCGAAATTGAGTTTGAACGCAAGCGGAACGTGAGAACCATCAATTGTAATCAACAGTACTCCGATCCCATATCCCTTTTGGTTGGCTGCTCCATCAAAGTAAAGTGTTCACACGTCTTCAACAACTCTTAGCACTTCCTCATCTGGGAACACAAAATCTGAGTCCTCCGGTCCATCAACGGGATGATCGGCTAAGAATTCCGCAACTGCTCATCCCTTGACAGATTTTCTCGTAATGTACTCAAGATCGAACTTTGCCAACAAGAGCAACCAACGTGCTAACTTACCAGTAAGTGCTGGCTTCTCAAATAGATACTTGAAAGGATCCATTTGAGAAATCAACTTCACTGGATAAGCCAGCATGTAGTGTCTCAACTTCTTAGAGGCCCAAACAAGAGCCCAACACGTCTTTTCCAGAGCTGTGTAGTGTTCTTCACACCCTACCATCTTCTTACTTAAGTAATAAATGGCCTTCTCGACGCCCTTATCTCTTTCTTGAGCTAGTAAACACCCTATAGACGAAGGATTGACAGATAAATAAAGTATCAATGGCTTCCTAGGAATCGGCGGCATAAGGACCGGAGGATTTTGCAAGTATTTCTAAATGGACGTGAAAGCCGCTTGACACTTGTCTGTCCATACAAATGGAGTATCCTTCTTTAGAAGACAAAACATCGGCTCGCAAGTCAAAGTTAACTTGGCGATAAATCTGCTGATGAACTGAACCTACCCTAAAAAGCTCTGCACTCCCTTTTTCAGATTCTGGTGGCTTCATTTCAAGTACAGCCTCAATCTTTGATGGGTCAACTTTAATCCCACGAGTAATGATCAGAAAATTAAGCATTTTACCCGCCGTGACCCCAAAAGTACACTTCTGCAGATTGAGATGCATTCTATACTTACGGAGTCGTTCGAAGAACTTTCGAAGAACAAGGACATGCCCTTCACAAGTTTTTGACTTGGCAATCATGTCATCCACATAAACCTCAACTTCTTTGTGCATCATGTCGTACAGAATGGTCGTAGCAGCGCGCTGATAAGTAGGTCTGGCATTCTTCAACCCAAACGGCATGACCAAATAGCAGTAAGTCCCTCATTCAGTGATGAATGTTGTCTTCTCACGATCTTCCGGTGCCATGAGAATCTGACTATAACCCGAAAAACCATCCATAAACGAGAGCATGGCATGGCCCGCCGTATTGTCAACAAGTACATCAATATGCGGCAGGGGAAAATCGTCTTTGGGGCTCACCCTGTTTAAATCCCTAAAATCAACGCATACCCGGATTTGTCCATTCTTCGTAGGAACCGACACAATATTGGCGACCCAGGTGGGGTATTGAGAAACCATAAGGAATCCAACATGGATCTGCTTAATGACCTCATCCTTGATCTTCTGTAACCAATCCGGTCTCATTCGCCTTAGTTTATGTTCTACAGGTTTGGCATTCGGCAGTAGAGGAATTCGATGCTCCACTATCTCTGGGTCAATGCCAGGCATGTCTTGATGAGACCATGCGAAAATATCACTGAACTCCATGAGCAGCTCTTTGAAGTCCTAGTATTCTCCCGGAGACAAAGTGGAGCCCACTTGAACCATTCGGGGATCGCTTTCATCTTTCAAATTTAAAGAAACTACTTCTTCTTTTAACGGCTGAGCATGCCTTTGATCTTCCCTTTCGATGAAGGCACGGACTTCTTTGGGAATATCCCCATCGAAATCTATCCCTTCATCGTCAGGGTCAACACAGTTTATGTATAAATCATCAAAGTAGTCAGAAGTGGATTCTTTCATTCCAAAAGGCCCTTCGGGGTAACCAAGTACAACAGAATCAAACTCAAAATAAAAGCTATGACGTGGAAGGCCAAGAGGCACAAATTTCCACTCAAAGCTAGACTTAGAAGACTCTGTGTCAGACTCAGACTCAGACACATCATCAATTCAAGTTAAGCGTGGTTTGAAAATGCAATTTTTAAGGCTACCCTTGGCTTCTGCAATAAGAGAGATGGGATCTTCGAAGGCATCTGGTCCGAGCATGAGCACTTCGGCTTCTTCAGCTTCCACGGCCAAACCCACTTGGGAGAACACATGAAACAGCTGCTCCAAGCTTCCCTGATTGAAAGATCCCAGCCAGTCAGTCTTGACCTTCGGTTGGTTGAGCTTTTTCTTGAATTCCATCCTTGCTGGCTCCTCATCACTATCCGACCAGGTGTCGTTAGCAAAGATCTCAAAACCCGGTAGCAGCTCCCCAGTCTTTGAGTCAATAAAGGGCTCAGCTTGCCCTGTGTAAACAGTGTTTCCTTTCTCACAGACAAAGTAGCTGTCGAGATCGCCATAGAGGGTTCGGGGTTTTCCCGCACATTTCCTTCTTTTGGCATCATTGGCTGAGGTGATGTACCCCAAACTGAAGCGGCCCTCGCAGGAAGGAAATGTAGGAAACTCCGGGATCCCTTGCTGGTGAATCCCCAAGCCCAAACCAGGCAGATGGGACATTCTCCTCATAATGTCCAATGCAACAGAGCTTATGATAAAGTTTCCATCCACATTGATGGCCAAAACAGAGCCAGATGTATCGAAAGAGAAACCTCCAAGATCCACATCTTCTTCGCCATGCATAGTTCCCAAAACCGGGGTACCATCCTCCTTGAGCCGGCGAATGCCTGAGTCCCCGCAAATTGTTAACGTGCCAGTAGGAAGTCCCAGCGTGACCTTTTGGTGGAGAGTTGATGGCACAGCCATGATATCAGATCTATGGAGCCACGGCCTACCAAGGAGAAGGTTGAAAGTGGTAGGGATGTCAACAACATGGAATTCAACATCCATTTCAAAGCCCTCAGCATCGAGCTTGAGCATCAGCATGCCTTCGACCACACGACGAGTACTGTCGTATGCCTTAACGGCCAGATTGGAAGGCGCAAAATCCTTTTTGGTCAAACCCAGACGGTAAGCCACCCTCAAAGGGCAAACATTGATCGCTGAACCATTGTCGACGAGGACGGTCGGAACCTAGAGCCCTCGGCATTTGACAGTGATGTGCAAGGGGCGGTTGTGGTCAACTCCTTCAACTGGCAGGTCCTTATCGGTGAAGATCACAGTGTGCTTAGAGGTAGGTAGGAGGATGAGAGATATCATTGCCTCGAGAGTGATATCAGCTAGAATCTTAAGACGGGCAAGAGCGTGGCAAAGTTTCTGTCTGTGCTCACGGGAAGAACAAATCAGTGCCCAGATTGACATAGCAGCGGGAATCCGCTCAAGTTGTTTCTGAATCATGTCTGCATCAAAGGTACCAGCCGATACCTCGAGTGGTGCAGACCTTGGGAAGATAGAGGGCTCGTTCCTTTGGTTAGAAGGGTTGGATGAGCTTCCAGCTTGCAGATTAGCCGGCTGAAAATTCCGTCCACTCCTCGTAATATTGTGAACGCTTCCCAAAGAGGGCACGACCTGAGGGTCTTGATCAATATCCCAGAGATCAGCAGGGACTTCACCTAGCTTGCGCTTCCCTTTGTCGGCCGCTGTTGCCATCGTGGGAACTTCCAAGTCTAAACCTAAATCTTCAGCCAAGTCCTTCACTAAAAGCGTGTTGAGGGTAGAAGGACGGAAACATTCCCCCAAGACACGAGGTTCTTCTTGAACGAAATCGTCCTCCACAAAGTGAGTCATGTAATCTGGTAAAGCATAGCCTTGAAGAGGATTAGTGTTGAAATCCACCGGAAATTGCCAAGTGGGCTTGGGATCCCAATAATATTCCTCTTCGGGAAGCGAAGGTTCGGGTTGCTGGAATAACATATACAAGGAAATGCCATCCAAGGGATCGAGCATCGCTTGGTTATGTCCGACCTGCTATTCTTCGTCCCAAGCCTGGTCATGCTGAGGGAGCGGGAGATACTCGGGGTGTAACGGGAAGCCTTCTAGCTCAAGCTGGTTCTATTCTTGGATTACAGGAGCGGCGTAATCATCACCGTCGACTATGGACTAACCCACGGCCTGCATGTTGAGCTCAGGCTCTTGCTCAAAGTATGACGGTAGTGCAGCCCTGAACTGGCTTTCAAAATTCTGAGAAGAACTAGGATCCGTTATGACCGGGATAGGATTACGACGAGTCGAGGTGGGACCAAGTCGTACAGGCTGAATAGAGTCATCATGAAGATCACCCATGATTTCATTGAAGAGATCGAAGCCTGTCTGGAGAAGTTGAAGGCTTGGATTGGAACGAGAAGGTTCTCCAATGTACATGAGTTCTACTTTTGACTCCAAAGCCATGGTTACGACCGGTTTAGGTTGGTTCACTGGGATTATATGGTCAGTGGGGTTGAATATGGTGGAACAAGGGTCGATTTGAGTGGAGTTGGAGGATATGTGGTTGATATGCGGAGCAGCATTGTGCTTTGGCATGGAATTAGAAAGGATGTTTGATTTTTGAGATGGAGAAGGTGGAGCTTAAAGGGTCCCTTCATCTATAAGATCCTGAATCGCATGACGGAGGCGGAAGCAAGAATCTGTAAGATGACTGGCCCCTTGGTGATAGGCGCAATAGAGATTGGCCTTGAAGTTGGGTGAAGGATTTTTGGGTAGAGGGGTCGGATCAAGGGGTTTCAGATGTCCCAATTTGATTAACTTTTCCATAACAGAGGACAACGGAGCCTCAAATGCGGAGAAGATGTGGGGTTGATTACGAGGCCGATTGTTCTGTGGAGTCTGCACTTGATTGACATCGACAATGTGATTGGCAGTGTTGGAGGAGGCGTTGGTGCCACTGGTTGCTGCGTTGGAGAAAGTCCCACCCCCAAATAGTGCATTGGTGTTGCCAGAGTATGCCCGAAGTTTTGATTTCAGAGGGTTAGAAGATTCTCCTTTTGATAGGATGCCACTTTGCAGCGCATCCTCGATAGCCAGGCCGGAGTCGAAGAAAGTTTCAAAGCTCGCCGATGCTTGAACAAGAGCCAAATGCTTAGCATAATCTGGCTGAAGATTGCGGGAAATGATACGGAGTTGATCCCTTTCACTTGGACGATCGGTCATTAGGGCAGCCTTAGCCCTTCACCTCTTGACAAAATCCGCGAAGGACTCTTTGGCTTCCATCTTGGTAGATTCAAGCTCCCGAGTCGTCACTTTCAGCAAGGAATTATAACTGTACTGTGAAATAAGCGCAGCAGCAATATCCCCCCAAGTCCTCTTCTTGGCAATGTCGAGTGACAAGGACCAATGAAAAGCCGGACCGGAGAGAGTCTGAGGGAACACCTGTGACATGACTTCGGGCTCGACTGACAAGAGCTTCATAGTAGCGTGATAACTATAAAGATGAGTCTTAGGGTCACCACTGCCATCAAACTTGGCTAGGTCTGGCATTTTGAACTTGTCGGGAAGCTTGGCATTGGGATACAAACAGAGGCGGTCCAAGTCAATTTCCCCAGCACTAATCCTCTCAGATTTAGAAACAGATTCCTCTAGCTTGGTGATTTTGGCCATAAGAGCAGCCAAATTAGGATTTTGAGTAGGCCTAACAACAGTAGGGTCAAGGTTTGC
The DNA here is from genome assembly GCA_019656835.1 of Rhododendron ovatum. Taxonomy (NCBI): domain Eukaryota; kingdom Viridiplantae; phylum Streptophyta; class Magnoliopsida; order Ericales; family Ericaceae; genus Rhododendron; species Rhododendron ovatum. Next base: position 15,071,829 of record CM033801.1, on the reverse strand, counting down.
AGCTATTGGACGAGCTTCTCTCGGATTGGGCTGAACTATGAGCCGCCCAGCATAATTCGGGTCTTCGACAAAGACAGGTTCTGCATGAACATCCTCATCGACCTCGCCTCCCATTTCTGCTACTGGTGGAAGACGAGTGTTGAAGAGGTCATTCAAACGGGTAACATTGGCATCTATCTGAGCAGCCCTCTGTTGCATGGTGGCGATGCTATTCTGAAGGCTTGTGAACATTGCTTCCACTGTGAGCGGTTGAGGTTGATCTGCCATGACCGGTGTTTCAGAGGAACTTGATGAAGATGAAGGGGTTGGCGATGTCGGGGGTTTAACTTCCTGGAGAACCGAAGACGAGCATGACTCAAGAGTAGCCAACAGAGAATGCGGAGAGTCTTCCGTTGCGACTGACTGGGATTGTAACCCGACTAGTCTTTGAACCGGATTCTGATGCAGACGTTTCCAAGTGGGTTTGCCTTTCTGCTTCGATACTCTCCGTGGTGATACAATGATTCAGAACTTGCTTGCAGTAAAGTAAGAAAAGGCTTAATAGGGGTCCTGCAATAACTTTAATCTAAATAAAAGACTAAAGCGAAAGCATAATCACCGTCGTCAGTGTCGTCCTAGACTCTAGATCTAGAAAAGAAGTCTGTCTCAAAAAAGTTTTGACACTGCCAAAATCCTCAGAAATCTTTTCAAGAATGTATCCTTTGAATAGATTGATGAAGACCAAGAGATGTCAATATAGCCTAAGCCTTTGACTATTCCGTTCTTGACGTTTCAAGTTTGAACTTTGGAACAACTCGGTGTAGATGACGTGATACCCTAACCTGGGCGGCATAGGTGGCACAGCACCATAACCTAAGCGGTGTACGTGCTTCGCATGATGACCAAGGAGGTGTAAGTATCACGGCATTTTCTCCATTGTTCCTTGTTTTTTTGGTTTGAAATCTCGATTGGATATTAGACAAAGATTTAGAAAGGTTTTGATATCCCAAAGCCTTGTTAATCTTAAGGATTTTGAAAATGGATAACATGCAACATCGAGATGCATGATTCTTTATCGGGTGCAAGGCGGTGTCCTTACAATTTAAGACAGACTCGAAGACTTGAGGACCTAGAAGTCGCCTTAAACATGCTCCTACGCAAGCGGTATGTATGTACAGTGTATGCGATAGGAAAAACAGTAACACGAAGACAGTATATGGGGTTAGATGCAAGTAAATCTTACCCTGTGGGTTCCTGTCCTAGTTTGGAAAGTGCTAGTGCTCTGTATATGCAAAGGCTGGTTTTGGCTTGTAACGGGTTCCTCGGACTAGAGCCAAGATATACCTCCCGTTGCCCGCGTAATCGCAGAGCAATAATCAAACAGTAGAATGACTCATCATCGTCGAAGGTTGTTGGTCATTCGGGGTCCCCGGGCTCCGATAAACCGTGCCGGATTGCTAAAACAATCCAACGAGACTTATCCCACATCGATGCAAGTGAAGAATGCTAAAAATTGATTTAATAAAAGAAGAATCACAATATCGCAAAATGCTTTTTCAAATTTGGCTCACTTTATTTAGTCCATTTTAAAAGGAAAATACACAAATGATCAATCGGAAAAGTCCCAGATTGGATTGGCCGTACACGAGGTCCTGTTAAATCACCATTCCGACCTTCGGCAGCGCGAAGCTCACCGTTTTGACAGACTTTTAAAGGATTGTTCATACATGTATTAAACTTTTAAGCATGGATTAATATTGGTTCGATCCCCAGCAGAGTCGCCACTGTGGGCAGCGTGCCCTTTCAAAAGGATTTCGTTCATTTTAAAATGCCGGTTCAAGGGAGCGCTTAGCTAGACGACAAGCGCTCGCAAAATACAGAATCGCCACTTGGGTTTTGAAGGTCCAACGCCCAAAGAACCGTATTTCAAAGCTCCTGCCGCGCTATTTGATTTGAAAAAGTTAAGGAACCAGTCCGTCATAACCATATCTGAGTTCGGGAGCCAGGTTATGAGAAGGGAATGGTTTTAAGGTATCCCTCTCGCCCAATCCGGAGATCAATCTCTACTTAAGCATTTTGTGAAAAAAGTTTGCGATTCTTCTTTTATTAACTAATTTTTAGCCAATTAAGGCGAGGGAACAGTTAATCGAGGATTCAAAACTGTAACACCTTGCAACATGTGATAAAAAACAATATGGATGGAAGGCATGCTTGAAAAATAAACGAGATAAAACCCAACACTGTTACCGGGCATCAAAACAGTGCATTGATATGAATGTGATACAGGCAGCAGCCAACTTGCATGCATGGCTCTGCCAGCATGCAAGTCAACCGTCGCGCGACCAACTCATACCATCGTGCGATGGTTATATCCCTCCAACAGGTTCAGTTTTATCTCCTTCTGGGCTCTGGAAGGACCAATGCACACCTAGGATTCAAACCAAGCAGTTTATATGTACTAAAAGTAAATAATTATTACAAACGGGGATAACAGGAATAAAATACAACCCCAAAACAGTGGAGATACCAAAACAGAGGCCTTTAGACCTAGTTGCCCAAGCAAGGGCAATTGCTGGAAACAGGCTGACCATCACGCGATGGAGTCAGATCGTCGCGTGAGGGCCATGACTGGACTTCCAGGATTTGCTTTGCATGCTTGGGCTCTGAGACATGTTCAGAAGCAACCCAGGGGCATTCCCAAGCTAAATGACTAATGCTGCGTTTGGTTTGTGTTTTGAAAAGTTTTTTGAAAAATAATAAGGGTAATAAGTAAAGAGAGATAGAAAGAAAAATGTTGGAAGTAGGAGAAATCTAGGGGGAATCTAAGGGGAATTTTTTGAAAAATGATTTTCAAATAGCAAAGAGAACAAGGCATAAGAGTTCTAAGTTAAGTTACAAATTTTAGCATGCAAGACAGTGAGTCTGGTTTCAAACATGCTTCACAGTGATTTAAAATACTATAAAACAGAAAATAACCAGCATCCCATCCCCACGAGGACCATCACGTGCTGACTGAAACAGTCGCGCGATATAGTGAGTCTGTCTTGCGTGAGTTTGCTTGTTACACGGCTCTTGTAGCCCTATTAACTTTAGAACCAGGACTGATATTGATTATCAGCCTTGACTTTGCCAGCTTTCCCTCAGGGATCAAAACAGCAAGAATTAAACTTTTGCTTAAGTGTCTCGAAAATGGATTGAACAATTTGGTGTAGCTTGGAAAATGAGTGTATAGATGTGATTAGAATGGAGAGATATCAAGTGTGTTAGGATTTGTAGAGCTTTCTTGCTTGAGAATTGGTAACCTTTTGCAAGATGATCAATGGGGGGTATTTATAGGACAAGAGAAGATGTGAGGTGGGTGAAGGGCTTGGCCTAGTGACCAGCCAACAAGGCTGGCCAGCCCTCCTTGGTAGAGAAAGTGGCCAACAAGGTGAGGGGAGTGGTTGTGAGGGTGGTGCAATCCATGCACCTACAAACGCTATTCAGTTGACAAAAACGGGGTTCCCAGGTCAGTAGCCCCCTAATCATCACAAAATCCAGCTGGAAAAAGGTGAAAACGACAGGTGTTGACCATCGCGCGAGAGACTGGTCCATCGCGTGAAGGTGTTACCAACCCCGCGATGGTCAACAGTCAAGGCTTTGACTTTGACCAACACCTCGCAAGTAAAGCATCGCGCGAGGGATCCAATGAATCGCGCGATGATCAACCTCTGAGGTCAGGGTTTTTTATTTAGGGCTTTTGGGTTTAGGATGGGCTCCACTTACTTCAAGCTCAAACCATTTCACTCTCAAGACTGTTTTTTACCTGATTCATCATCTGGAAAACAAGAAACCGAAAAATAAAGTAAAACAATTGGGAAACCAGATTGGGATATGTACAGTTATCAAGATAGGACCTGGGATGGGCCCACCATGGCAAATTGCACCCTATAGTCCAAGGCTAAGGATTGCAAAAAAGGCATCTCCTAAACTTATGCTGTATTTGGATGAATTTTTGGAAAATTTTTGAAAAATTTTGTAGGGTCATGAATGGAGAAAAAAATGAGAGTAATGATTGAAAGTAAAGGTAATGATTGGAGAGAGATAGAGAGAGAAATAATAATAATAATCAGAGATAGAAATGAATAATGATTAGAAGTAAAGGTAATAAGTATTTTTTGAGTTGAGAAATTTTTTTCCAAAAACAATCCAAACAAAGCATTAAGCTTCAACATCCGTTGCATTATTATTTTTTATAAATTAAATTCCAGCTCACCTAGTGTGAACGCAAATTTAATAATCACCCCCATGATCCTAGTACCAACAAAACAGTACCTTTTTTTTCCCCTTTTCTTTGTTTGGGATGTTACAGTACTAATTTTAGTACCAAAAAAGTAGTGTATATGTCTACAGTGTGAACACAACTTTAACTACCCCCTTTGACGTTCCTTGTTTTGCTAAATCCATAATAGAATAATCAAAGCCCGAATCACAGAATTTTGAATAGGATGTTCCCGCAGTGAACACACAACTATTAGGTTTTCTTTCCCAGTTTGAATATTTAATGAGACAGAATCAATTCCCCCAGTTGTTAATGCTTTCTTTCTTTGCTTTTTTGCTTCATGTTGTGCACAACCAATCACGGGAAAAAAGACGTCCCAACACTAATGGAACTATTGATGAGGCAATGGGGATTATCAAAACAAACCAAAAAAAAGGGGCAAGGGGAAATATTTGCCAGCTTTGACAGAGCAAATTCAGCCATTGACAATTTTAATGAGTCAAAGAAACCCTCCAAACCAATGGGCTCCTGTCCCAGTTGGTGACTCCTGTCCTCCCTGTGCGGGAGGCCAAGTTTCGAGTCCCGTCGTGAACGTTTGGGATTCAAGGCTATGATAGTCTCTGAAATCCCCTGTGGGCTAACCTACTAACCTCCTCTGAGATATACAATATTGGCAAGAAAAAAAAATAAAATAAAAGAAACCCTCCAAGGCAAAGTCACACTAAACATTAATTTTGAGAATCCCATATACTCTAAAGCCGAAAACTATTAGTTATTAGTCCTGAAGTACCATCTAGGCATCTACCATGCAGCATGCTTCCAGCAAATGAAAAATCACAACGCACACAATCGGTGGGTTGGCACGGTGAATGAGACACTCTCTTACCAGGTGTGATGCTTGGTTTCGGGTCTTACCAATGCGGGTGCAGCTTTCCCTTCCATATATTCCCCTCCCACCAAATGCGCATACCTTAACATATATCCACATCTAAATACAACTAGATAGCTGTGCATAATCATCTTGCTGTTCCTTCTGTTTCTAACATTTAAGACTTCCTCAAACTCATGACTTGGACATGTTGAAGGATGGTCCTATCAAAATACAGGTTTGTTAAGTTGAACTGATTTCATAAAATCCAATGGCTAGATTTTGTTCTCACTTCAACAGAAAATGTAAAATAAAGAACACGAGTTGGCATAAATGTATGTACAAGCGTATATGTACTCTATATTGTGCATACGAAGAGATGGTGGACTCAAATAAGCCTGCCTCAGAACAGCATGAAATCTGTCAATTGAGGCTATGAAAATGACACTGATACTGAACCCAATGCAAAGTAACTTTGGTTGGATGACATATTATTTATAAACTACAAATATCCAGCAAAGTCACTAGGTAAAGCTACAAGTCCATGCAGAGTAAAGTTGGTTGATTTACCACTTTGAAGCAGTTGCATCACAATTTTCTAATGCACAACAGCTCTATCCACTCATTTCTTAAGCAATTGGACAAGTCACATCCAGTCATTGCTTAAACAAAGTTCTTATGATCCCAGGAAAATAGGGTAAAGGAAAATACAAATAAAGAGTATATAAGTGGTGAATAAAGCAAGCAAACTCTTCTAAGTTCATAACCATTTCTGGACATGGTTTCACCAAAAGGAGTTTGCATTCAGTAGACCTTTTATGCACCTTTCAGATTTGAGACCACCAGACCTTTTTTTTTTCCTTCTCACAATGCAGTTAGTAAATAAACTTCCTCCCTTACACGTAAATCCTCATAAAACTCTCAAGAAACCTTCAAGCCCCTAGTGTTCTACTGTTTCTGCTACTGCTACACCCAAGTCCATAGTCGACAGAGCAATCAAAAACCTACAAAGAGAACTTGCATAATTTTTTGTAGCCATTAACCATTCAATCTCAACTTCTGATACATAATAAGCATCTGCCTAACAGTCTGGGTTTACATACAAAAACTTAGAGTAATACCAGGCAAAACAAGTTCAAGTGTTTTTTTTATTTTTTGCGCAAGCTCTCCCAAGATTCCAACAGACAACAGCTAAAATTTAATTAATCATACTCTTGGGGTGTGTGTTCTCAAACTGTCACTGAACCACAGGAACAACATGGTCATTAAAATAGTGATAAACTGATAGTACAAAAAAATAATACATTAATATCTAATACAGTGACCCGGTCCAATCTCTATTTCCAAGAGTCCGAGGTTAGCTATCGAATAATACAGTAATAAAGTGCCCCGTCCAATCCCTATTTCCAAGAGTCCAAGGTTAGCTTACCTCACTCGCTCTCAAGAATGGAAGATACACGTCCTTCCCACATCTGACATCTGCTTCTAAGTTGCTTAGGTGAACTTCACCTGTAATCATTATGTCAACTTGTTAGCATTTCTTTTTCTCTCTTTCTTTATTTTTTTTTTACTGTTACTTCTCTTCAGCTTACTAGCATTTCTAATAAAGCAAGAAATGCATCAGAAGACAATCACTTTTGCTGTTGTTCGTCAAAAAACCGATAACCAGTAATTTCTCTTGCTGGTGCATCAATACAGTCAAAGTCAGTTTGTAACTGATTGTTTTAGAGTAATCTATCAAATTGTTACCAAAAATTCTTACGAATAATTGGAGTTTTTGACCTCTTAAACTGTATGTCTGGATCTAGCAGGAAAAAAAGCGTTGACGAAACCCTAAGAGCATTCAATAAGAGATGGGAAGGGGAAAAATTGTGATCAGAAGAATTGATGATACAACAAGCAGGCAAGTGACTTTCTCGAAACGCAGAAATGGATTGCTTAAGAAGGCCAAGGAACTATCAATTCTTTGTGATGCTGAAGTTGGAGTGATTGTCGTCTCTAATACCGGGAGGCTATATGAATTTGCAAGCACTAGGTCAGATCTCTCTCTTCTTCTCTAATCTGGCATCTTGGAAGGCTTTATTGTCATTGTTTATGTTGTGCTCCAACACTGATATGTGGTACTGATTTGTTTTCTATAGATTTTGGTATGAATGTTTTCTAGTTTAGTAGGAAAATCTCTATTTCACATATTTAGGATACAAATCGAAAATTTTCATTGCACTGGTCTACCATCTAGTGTAATTTCTGACGATTTAGTGCAATTTCAAGAAATTTCTTTTCTGTAAACCTTTTGAAAGACTATAGTCAATCATAAGCCCATTCTGATAAAAGAGAAAACTATCTAGTTTTAAGGTTTATCTATTGAAAATTTTGTACCATTCATTAATGTTCAGTGGAAACAGTGTGCACAGCTTAGCTGCCTTGTAGGGAATGCACATATTCCATGATCCACATATTACATGATCTGGTAGTCTAATGCTACATGCCTTGTACAAGATAGGATAGGCTGCACATGTAGTGGTGAGAATTTCCCACTAGAATAATGTACAAAGTTTTAGTCTAACGAAGTCTAATTTTAACTCCTTTTATCATCACGTCTGTTATTATGGTAATGTGAAGTTGTAAGCTTGTGCGATCTTGAATACTACTAGAAAATGGGTTTATTCCACAGTTATGCCTATTGTACCATCTGTCAACAAGATATATAGGTGGAAAAAGTTATGAATTCAAAAGGTTGATATAATGTATTTACATGCAACATTATGAATTATGAATTCTTGATATAAGCATTTCAAGCTTGATGTTAAGAAATTTCAAGAATTCTCAATGTTACTAATTCAAAGATTCAAAGATGATGTTATGTGTTTACATCCAAAGTTATGGATTTCCATACAAAAGTTTGGAAATTATGTCCAAATGTTCAAAATTTCTACAGAATTCAAAGGATGCAAACCGTACACACACAATATGGAGAGTGTACTATTATCCAGGAATCTGAAGTAAGCAATTAAAAATGCAGTTTGGCATCTTTCTGTATGTTTATGATGACCCTTCGCACTGATGTCATGGGTAGATAAAGGTCTTGCATTATAAGCTAACAATGGCAAAATGAGCAGCTGACGTTTTGGATTTACCTTGTCAGCATTAGATCGATAGTCGAACGATACAACAAAGAGCAAGAGGATTATCAGCTGATGAGTCCTACTTCAGAAGCCAAGGTATTCTTCAATGACCAACTCATACACTACCCTGCGAATTTTCCAGCATATTACAGGATTTTCAATTGCACTAGTTATGGCATTTATCAACTTAAGAGCCAAAATCTTTCACAAAAGACACCAGCTTGTCTGCAAGATAGCATAGATAGTATTGGGAGAAATTGGAACTCACACAACACAAAATTTATAGCTCTTGCCATTTAAGATACGTGCAGTTAACAAAAATTATAATCTTCTAAGAATCACTTGAAGCTATAAGACTAATCTTCATGACATATGTTGTCCTTTTTCTTATGGGAAACAGAAGGAGAGAAAAAGTGTTCAAACTCTCCAAAAACTAAAAAAATGCCTACCCAAAAAGACGGAATCATCAATAAGATAATACTTAAGTACGAAATTTTCTTAACGAGATTGCTCAAATCTTACAAATCGCTCTAGGAACTTCCTATTTATGTCTTGCTTCTGAGTAGTCAAGTGACTTTAGCCACACTACTTTAAGTTTCTTCTTCTGATTGAAATGACATGTTGAAAATCTTCAACCCAGCACTTCAAATTATGCTTTTTAACTAAGGATTGTGCATAAGAATGTGAGGACTAAGGACCATTACTGAGGGAAACCTCCACAAAGTTATTCTTTTTTTTGCTAAGCAAAAAGAATTTATTAATTTTTATAAAGGATTACAAAGATTAAAAGGATCAAAGGGCACATCGGCAAAAAGCCACCCGAGACCTAAAAGAAGGCAAGACGCCAATTGAAACACCAAAAAACCCAAAAAGACTCAAACATAAAATAGCCAAAAACCCAAACGAGCCTCATACCCAACCAAACAAAAAAACAATAGCTACCAAGACCACTGCAAAAGATTACACCTCTATTTCTTTCTATCATCGATTTTCTCGCCCAAAAGAAGCATCCAAAGCCGAAACCAAAAAGCCACCAAGCAAAAACCAGAATAATCAACCCCATACCCGCCCAATCTCGAGATAAAAAAACCAAAGAGAGAGAAGCATCCTCCTCGAAAACAACATCGTCCTCCGAGATATCCTCTTCCTCAAAATCATCTAGAGCATATATTCTTTCTTTTAATTCTTCCTCAAGCATTTCAACAAATTTCTTCAAATTGTAATTTCTCACTCCTTTAATTTCGATACCCAAAGCATGACCTACATCCAACATCTTGCGAGCTTCCTTAAAGAACATCGAGGAATAAGGACCCTTCTTGTTTCTATGGTTCAATTTATCAAACTTTGCCTCAATCTCCACAAGATGTTTTTTTTTTTTTAATTTTCCTCTCCGATCTTCTAACTCTGCTTCTCATCTTAACAATGGCATCAGAAGACGCTCTATCGCCGGGAATGTAACTCCCATCTTTTGAGTTCCGCCTAGAAGGCCCTTCAACTGCTTCTACCCCATTGGAAATAATATACTCCTCTTTATGAGAAATACACCCCACGTCCAAATCAACCTCCCTTAAAAAATATTCTGGGACTGAACCTCCATCACCCCTATTTCTTGAGTTTTTAATCCAAATAACTATAACCTTTCCTCATATGGCAAGTAGGATTCTAAGGCCTTTACTATGTGTCCACAGTGCTAGATTTGGGAGTTCATTATAGTTGGGTTCCAAACAAAGATGGCTAGGATCACAGCACTTCAAAGTTGAGTCCGTCATAGTCATGCTAAAAGTACATAAACAATTAGATTCCATGCTAATGCAGCGCAGCCTCCTTTTACGAAACTATTTGCAAGAAGAGATCACGAACTTGCTTATGTTAAAGATTCTCTCTTTACAACTTATTATATAGGAAAAAATCCTAACCCTAATTCATTTGTCTGAAAAGGAAGCAGAATCAATTAATTAACAAAAAATACTAAAAACAAAAAATTCTACTTTGACTAAAAAATCAAATACTAGAAAGAAATATAAGGTTGCCAAAACAGGAGGCAACTAAAACGTAATTTCCTAACAAAATAATAAACTCAAAATAATGTGTAATTAATTTATAATTCATATTTCTATTCTACATCATTCTCCCCGTCTTGAAGAAACTCGTCCTCGAGTTTATATAGTTGAGTATGCCGAAACTTGTCTGCATCAAGCTTGTATTTCAAATTGATTTTTGCAAACCCAACATGTAAAAAAGAGTCTTGATAATTTGAAGGAATGATTTCCCTTAACAAAACAAATTCACCTTCCTCCCAGATTGGAACACAATGACGCTTGCATGTAGTGTCTTCAATAAATTCCCAAAACGGATCAATAAATTTAGTTTTCAATAACACTAACATTGTAACAATTTTTTTTTGCAATATTTTTTTATTTTCTTCTTTTGTAATTTTCTCCACCGGTTCTTCGTCAAAAACTGGTGGTTTATTCCAATCTACTACTGGATCTGGAATAATATTTGATGTGAATGGCCACTCAATGGTAGCTTCATTCACCATTGTCCTCCCTCTCGTTTGATGATTACCAGCCAAAGGTTTTGTGAATGATGCAGAATAGAAATATGAAGAATATAAATTAATTACGCATTATTTTGAGTTTATTATTTTGTTAGGAAATTCCGTTTTAGTTACCTTCTGTTTTGGCAACCTTATATTTCTTTCTAGTATTTGATTTCCTAGTCAAAGTAGATTGTTTTTTTTTTTTTAATTTTCTCCTTTTGTAATTTTCTCCACCGGTTCTTCGTCAAAAACTGGTGGTTTATTCCAATCCACTACTGGATCTGGAATAATATTTGATGTGAATGGCCACTCAATGGTAGCTTCATTCACCATTGTCCTCCCCCTCGTCTGATGATTACCAACCAAAGGTTTGGTGATAGAAACGTCATCCGACACCTCCTCCTCTTTCAGAAATTGAGGTTGAACTAGACGACGGCGAGATGGGATTGCAACTTCAAAAGCCTACATGCATTGGGTAAGTGACCCAATCGCCGCCAAGATTTGCTGCAACCTTTCCTCTATTCGAGCATCTCGAGCAACCTCATCTCGCTCATAGACTTCATCAACATAAGCTGTATGACCTCCTCTTCCACCTTGACCTCAAGCACATCCTCCGGCCATAGTCAGGATTGGAACCTAGCTCTGATACCAACTGATGCAGCGCAGCCTCCTTTTACGAAACTATTTGCAAGAAGCGATCACGAACTTGCTTATGTTAAAGATTCTCTCTTTACAACTTATTATATAGGAAAAAACCCTAACCCTAATTGATTCGTCTAAAAAGGAAGCAGAATCAATTAATTAACAAAAAATACCAAAAACAAAAATTTTTACTTTGACTAGGAAATCAAATACTAGAAAGAAATATAAGGTTGCCAAAACAGGAGGCAACTAAAACGGAATTTCCTAACAAAATAATAATCTCAAAATAATGCGTAATTAATTTATCTTCTTCATATTTCTGTTCTGCATCACATGCCCCTTCATGTAAAAATTCATGCTTTGCTCATTAGGAAGAAGAAGAAGAACAGTTCATAAGTTGGCTACTTGATATCCCCCGCATGGAAAATTTTTAGAACCACCACTCCAACTCCAAGCCAAAGTCTACAAGAACTTGGGCTCATTAGATGAAGAAGAGAAAAAACTGTCGTAAGCAGTGTTCTAAAACAAGGTATTCCTCGCTGAGTACTCGCTCCAAGGTGCCTGGCCGAGGCAACTAATCCCTACTCAGGTGGGCATTACTCGCCGACTAACGTCAAGTACTCACTCCGAGGTGCCTGGCCGCAAGTACCGAGTACCGCATTTTAGAACACTGGTCGTAAGCTATCCAAAACTTGTGAATATACAAATATATCAATTAGGAGACCGAATATCTAATCTTATAACCTGAAAGGGTCGCTAAGACATTTCACTTCTTTACTTGAGAGAGAGAGAGAGAGAGAGAGAGAGAGAGAGAGGCCCTTTATTGAGAATATACACATATTCATGCATGTCTTATTGGGCCTAATCAATACATATTCACAACTTGCGGCTAGAACGCATCAAATCAAATTCTAGAGAGAGAGAAAGAGACCTTTTATTGAGAATCTACACATATTCATGCATGTCTTATTGGGCCTAATCAATACATATTCACAACTTGCGGCTAGAACGCATCAAATCAAATTCTAGAGAGAGAGAGAGAGAGAGACCCTTTATTGAGAATCTACACATATTCATGCATGTCTTATTGGGCCTAATCAATACATATTCACAACTTGCGGCTAGAACGCATCAAATCAAATTCTAATGTTGAAGCCTTCCATTAAACACAAGGAACCATGACGTTCTCATGTCTCGGAGTACGCATATAACAGAATCAATACGAGCCTTCTGTTGATTGGTGATTAAAACTCCCTATAGATGTTTATGAGCAGCCAAAATCAGTAAACTCATTTTCTAACATTCCTCCACAAGTATATTTTAGTCTCTCCGCAGGAGATTTGAGACAAACCACACACAAGTTAGCAAACATGGCATGCTAGTCCATCTGGAGCGTTAAGATTCAAATAACACTTGCACAACTCGAAACATTGAAGAATATAATGTATACGAAGTATAGCTTCTAGAATTTTCATTCCCCAGTGCAGAGTGTATGTAACTTAAGACTTCCTGTTATGTAACTTTTCCATTTTTATTTCCTTAGGTTGAACAACTGAGCTGATGTAGTTTCAATTAGCTTTCACTCTATGAGAAGGACTTCAACTACATGCTGCCCATTTCCTTTGACTACAATTTCTGGAATATCTCCGACATATGCATGGATAAAGATTTTGATTTTTTTGAAATTGATAGTTTTGGCAAAGTGAAGCAGAAACCTTAAGGCAACAGCTGAAATACTTGGAAGAAAACCAAAGGTATAACTTTTTTCTATGTCTTGCTTTCAATAAATAGGAAAAATGACTAGATATCGAATCATGCATATGTTGTTTATCAATGACCCTATAATTAAGAAAATTGGTGAAAATGTACTAGACTTACAAAAAGTTGGTGTTTCAATAAGTCACTGTCAGAATACAGTTAATTAGAGCATCAAGTAGGACAACTTTAGAACATGCAGAATTTATGATGGGTTTAGAATAAGAAGAGCTTAAAGGCTATTGGGAGGGGAAAGGGCCTGCCACATAGTTTCCTGGCAACAATAATGCAGTGGCAGTATACCTTTTTAAAAAGACATTCCCAGATACCCTTCTGTTCAAAAGCAAAGAACAAATCTTTTAACTTGATCAATTCTTCCTACTTATGTCCATAGTATTTCCTCATATGAAGATATATACCAACCGTAAAAAAGTATAAAGTGTTACACAATCTTGGGTAGAACTCAACTACAAAAGCTAGCTCTTGAAGTGAGGGTGCCCCAAGTGAGGGTGCCCCTCACTTATACACTTCATATTATTTTGCTACACAGGCGATGTGGGAACTCACTTCATATAAAGGAGGAGCTATAACGCATAAATAGCTAAAACTAAAAAAGGAGACACCGATAGAGAAGTAATTTAAATAGTTTTTTTTTTTTTTGGTAAAATAGTGAAAATAGTTAGTATGAGCATAAGAAAAACTTCGGTAGGCTATAAAAATGCAAGTCTAGATAAAGTGGAAATTCAATCTCACATTTTGAGGTAGCTTTACTTCATTCAAGTAATATGTATGTACGGCTACTGTAGCATACCATGTTCAATAGCAGGTGGTACACTACTTATGAAGCATGGACACTTAGTCAGATGTCACATACCGGTGTGGGGCACTTATAGAGTTGATTCATATTAAACCCTGTGTGCCAAGCCAGTAAAAAGATGATGCAGTAGAGTATATAGTGATGTTTGTGCATCATAAAATAAAAAAGCTGCACAACCATTTCAGGATGGTCCTGTAAAATCCAATATATTTACCTACAGTCCAACTGTAATAACAATTTCAGACAATTGACGGGTGAAGAACTTAATGGTTTGAGTGGCAAAGATCTGGAAAATCTAGAAAGCCAATTGGAAACGAGCTTGAACAGTATCCGGACCAAGAAGGTATGCACGACATTATCCCTGGTAACATTATTGTTACACAATACATAGTACATATATTCCCTGTATTACGGTTTTCTATTTCTGCAGGACCAACTTTTCACAGCTGAAATACAACAATTAAACCGCCAGGTTGTTTCAAAATTTGGCCACCACGGTTTCCAGTCTCTATGTAGGGGCTGCTTTAATGTTAGAGTAGCTAACTTTAACTGGTTCTACTGCAGGGAGTTATTAGTCATCAAGAAAATATGAAATTGTTAAAGGAGGTTAATGTGCTGCAAAAAGAAAATGCAGAATTGCAAAAGAAGGTATAGAATAATTGTATTAACTCCACATGCCAACCTAAATAACAAAGTTGCATACCTTAGTTCACCTAAGAATTCAGGTAATGGCGAAGTTGTTCCATGCTAAGCTTTAGAGAGGTGTGTTACAGGTTCATGGAGAAAATGACATCAATGACATCAAAAGATATTCCATGCAACCACATGGTTTTAGCACTAGATGCAACTTAGATGGACCTATAGACCTGCAGCTATGCCAACCGCAGCAGAGAGACTATGAAATGCCAGAAAACGCGACAAACCTACGGTAATATTTCTCCTAATTACTTACACAATACATCAGAAATTACAATACAGCATTGTACGATTTCAACACTTGGTTCACTGACATCTTCAAATCATAGCAGATTACAACTGCCTTAGCAAAGCAAGCAGACCACAGCGGAGATGGTAGTCAATTTCCATCAACAACTTGTGCCAAAAGAGACACAAATAATTGTTCACCAGCAAGATTCTCTGTTAGACAGCGGGGAGAGCCATTCATCATGAAATACTCTCACATTTGGTATGACACGGCACTTGGAATAAACGCTATGTTGTGAGATACAATCAACCACCTACCAACTTGTGAAACCTTAGGATATAGTTCCTCAATTCTGATATCAAGATTTATCAACTGTATCCGCCCGTAATTTATTTGCCCTATTTATCAGAAATATTTCTCTTCAAACCATCCAATTTTTCATCAGAAGCATCATTGAAGTCCGCCAAGTGCAAAAAAACAAAGAAGCATCCATCGATCAACTGTTCTGACAAACTAATCAAAGTTCCCAAATTTTCCAAGTTAATTGGTAGAGACAGCAGCCAGTAAATGCATGAGAACGCTTATAATACTAGGTATGACTTGGTTTCCAAGGCGTTGTCCTTTGGTCAACGCTTCCCTCTCTCACTAGTATGAGGTCCTTCCCTCAATGTAGGTGTGCAAGGACCCCCATATGAACTCTGGAACGTAATCCTCCAATCCCCAAATTATCTAATAATACGGAACGAGGTGCCTAAGCCCTACTCCTAGTCTAGGCATTGATGGTGATGAAGTCCCTTGGAGAATGAGCTTATCGCTGGATACAGCACATGGGATCAAACATTGAGGATGCAAGAGCGAGGGACGAGTTAAGGGTGTCTTTGGAGATTCCTTAGCCCTAATGGCAGAGTGACATGCCACCAAGATCTAGTGACATGTTGTTTGTAAGGTCTTGGCAATGCTGCTCCCGAGTCCTAAGGGAGAGTGACCATTGGCTGACGGCCACATGCCATCTCATGAGGTTGACACATGAACCTTTCCAAGGTGACCAAGTAGTTGTGGGCGTGCCACATGGTGGAGCTGAACCCATGTTCCAACAGTCCTAAGCTATGGTTGGTGCCATAGCAGTACACAATTTCATAATCGCTTACGTTTGTCACTCGCAAGAAAATGTTTTAAGAAAACAGATCAATATTGGGACTTGGGAGAGAGTTGAATCTACCCTCGAATATTATAACTTCATAATTGCTCAAAATCCTTACTAAAATCTGGTTTAGATTCAACTCTATAAGGACAAACTTAGCATTACGTTCTCAACATCAGACTTCAGCTACTACTTAAAAAGTCAACACAACTAGTAGAGCACTAATACTTTCCATATTTGATTCTCTGTCTTACTAAGTAAGTCCAACTTAATCTGTCTGTTTCAAAATTTTGTTTTGTTTTGAAATGGGATACAGTTAATTATTCGAGTTAATTATTCGAGATTACGACTGTGGCTTGCAAACCGGGCACAGCCTGCAGAAAGGTTTTTATTTAGGGCCAATTGCCATTGCAGACACTGGTGCGACAAATCACCAAATTGAATGCAATAATCTCTCTCTGATAGTGATTTCTTTTTCCCAATTGTCACAAGAAACTGATGGGATTACATCACATTGTCCAATATCTCCACCAAAAAAGGCATGTAATCTGCGAAATTACACCTAACAAAGTTAACAAAGGGTTCACAAAGATGCACTAACTTGCAAAATTATTTGACATCTCGTACTTTGTCAACTAAAAAACTAAATTATTCGAATCTCGTACTTTGTCAACTACAATATAAGATTACCAGATCAAGATGAAACCCTAGAGCAGATTATTACTATTAAAATATGGCAAAAAAGTACTGTAAATGGAGAAAGAATGCATTAAAATACCCATTTGGAGATAATCTCAAGAAGTTTGACGGGATCTTTCGGAGGATGAACAAATCCATCGGCTCTTGTCCTTTGCCGTTCCGAACATGTGTTTTATATCAACCTTTCAGAACACTACTGTATTTTTTAAGTACTTTTATTTTCCACACAGCTCATTTTCCTTTACAAGACATCACTTTTAATTTAAAAATTACATATTGTCACTTTTTTTTTCGTTTTTTTTTCCTGTTTTTTCATTGTTGCCCCAAGCCTCTTTCATTGCCCTAGACGGCCCTACCTGATATATATGCAATTAACATCTTTTTACTACATCTCAAATATCTCAATGAAATGTAATATCTCAATGAAATGTGATATGTAATTAAAAAGTAATATAACGTGTATAAAGAAGTTATACAGTAATTAAAAATGACCATCCTCGTTGAACCTTTAAAAAATACTAACTGCAACATCCAAAAAATCTCAAGAAAGCAAAAGAATTTTCTAGAAAATCTTAAAGAATAGGAATCCTTTTTCCATAATTATGAGTTAATGTAAAATCATAATTTCTACTAAACCTCTAAATGGCCAGGAAAGTAACCAAAATACGCAAAGCTAACACAAGCATTTTATTAGTTCTTAGCTACCTTTAGGCCTCAAATTTGAATTTGATAACAAAGTTTGGTTAATCCTGTTTTCTCAATTCTCTCTCTGTAGAAATAGAGCAGTGTCGATCAATTTAGGGTTTTTGCCTCGTAGGAAATGCCCTTCCTCCTCCCCTGGGCGTTCTCACCTTTCCCTTTCCTCCTTCCTCTTGGCTCCCTCTCTTTCTTTCCCTTCCCCCATTTTCTTTTTTTCTCCCTCATCGCTTGGCTCATTTTGGTTTTCTCACCACCCTTTTTTTGTCGCCTTCATCTCTCCTCGGTTTGTTGTCAATTTCCGCCGGTTACCATATTTGGGGTAACTGGTTGTCCTAGCCGTTTGGTGGCGGCTGGTGGTGACAAGGTAGCAAGGTTTTTCCACCGTTTTATGTTATTCGACGTAACCGGTTCTGGCCTACCAGCAAAGTGGTGATCTTATGGCTAGAGGCGTGGTCGTGGAAGATTGGGTGGTGGGGGCATTCGGTGGCCTTGTGGCGGCGTATGGAAGTGCTCAGCTTCTGGTGTCTCAAACCGTTTGTGAGGATCGAAATGGCAACTCCTTGACGATCTTTCCTAGGATTCAGTAGCTCGTGGGGTTCGCAACGGCGGATGGTCAGTTGCTCATCTCCTAGTGGTGACAGTCTAAGAAGCACGGATACGGATACGGGATACAATACGATACGAATATGCAGATAAGTGATTTTTCAAGAAAGAAGGATACGATAATAATTTTTAATTCCTAAAATTTCATTCATTATTAAAGTTTTCAATTACATAAGTTTACCATTTCAAATGTCGAGAGAGATATTCATGTATATAGTTATATATATAGACATATATAATTACATACACAGAGAGAGAGAGAGAGAGAGAGAGAGAGAGAGAGAGAGAGAGAGAGACCTACAATGTTGTCGAGAGAGAGAATATCGTTAGTGTGTTTTCTGTGTTAATTGATGGGGGAAAAAGAAAAATACAGTCCTACTTGCAATTTTACCCCATATGTTTTAGGTAATAACATATTTATCCTCACGTGTATCCAAAACATATCCGAGCATTTTCAAAATGTATCCGCGCATATCCAAAACGTATCAGATACTTATTCGGCGCGTATCCGCGCGTATCCGAAACGTATCGGGATACCCAAAAATGATTCTAAAAGCAGGATACTTTAAAAGCGTATCGGATACGTATCAAGAGAGTATCCAAGAGTATCGGTATCTGATACAGATACGATATGTGATACATACGAAGGCCAAAATAGAATATCTGTGCTTCATTAGTGATAGTTTTTGAGGTGGTGGAGCTTTTTGGTGGCGGAAGGTTGTGGCTAGTGGTGGCAGAGGGCTACGGTGGTGGATATGGTGGTGGTGGGTCGCGATGAGGCTGATCGTTTATGGTGGCGTTAGCGTTGTGATGGTCACATGAGCTGATGGTGGCCGGCAGTGATTGAGGCAGATGGGTTTAGGGTTTGGTTTGGGATAGCCCCATGTGGTTACTAGGGCTTTATTGTTTAGGGCCTAGCCCTTAGGGTGTGTTTGGGCTTGGTCCCAACAGTTTTTTTTTTCCCTTTTTCATCAAACTATTGGTTGGATTCTCCTCCAACTTAATGTACCCCGGTCAAATTTTCTTTCATTAAATGTTATTTTTTACGATGAAAAAAGGACAACACGACTATTGTGGGGTGCATGTGTGATTGCATTTCAATTAAATTATAGGATTCGTGATGGGACTTTGTGTGTGTGTTTATATGGGGGAGAGAGAAGGGGTGGGTAGGTGGGAAATTAGCATGTTAATAATCAAAGGGAGTTCGATTTCTTTTCATAGTCTCAAACCTTAGACCTCCCCCTTGCAAGGCAAAAGGTACAACCAAATGGATAAGAGCCAAAATTTGTTATTTTTTGAATACCTTTCCATTTTCTCAAAACCAAAAAACTGCAAAGGGGAGTGTACATATATTATAATCTTAATATTTCTTTTGACATTTTGGAAAGCAGTTTTATATATTCCGGAAATTACGTCTCTTCTTGGTCAATAAGATCATGTGCACATGATTTCTTGATCATTGACAAAAGCCAAACCTCTTTTTTGGAGACCACGAAAGCTTATATTTTATCTATTACATGAACATTACATTCAATCATAGAGTTTTTATTTTTTATTTTTTATAACTCAAGTGTCTAACTGAGCATATTTAATATTTAATTACAGAGTTCTTAATCCGAAAAAAGGTTAACATCGAATCTTATTTGTGGAATCAAATCCGCGTGGTCATAACCAATATCAAATGATGCATTATAACTTCACAATAGTATACATATTACAAATTTACAATAATAGCAAGTGTATAACATGGTCCCCTACCTAGTGACATATTTGTGTTCCCTAAGGCTCCGTTCAGTTGCCAGGAAAGTACGGGAAAGGATGGGAAAATCAACTTTCCCATGATTTTTGTAGTGTTCAGTTGGCAGGAAAGTAGTGGGAAACATGTTTTTAAGTTTTCCTGCAGGAATTACTTTCCTGCAAAAGTGATCCTGCAAAAAACACAGGATTTTGCGTCGCGGGAAAAGGAAAATGAGTGAACACTCACAAAATTTTCCCGAAAGTTTCTTTTTCCTGACAAATGAACAACTAAACCTTAATTATTCTTGCAAAATTCTTTTGTCAAATGAACACTCATGGGAAAATAATTTTCTTTTTCCTTTACTTCACTTTACTTGACTTTTCCTGAGAATAACTTTCCCGTACAATATTCCTGGCAACTGAACGGAGCCTAAGTGCCGTTTGGTTGCTGGAAAGTTATAAAAGGAAGTAGTAAGAAAAAGTCTAACTTTATTGTATCGATCTTTAATGGGTTTCTTTATTTTTGATCTGGTATCTTTAATTAATTTGTTCAGATAGGGAAAAAAAAATAGTAAGACATGTTCTAATGTTCTCACTGCAATTGGTTTTTGAGATTAAACTATTAGTAAAAAATGAAATTTTAGTATAATTTTTTGAACTCAGGAAGTTCAAATCAACCTCCTAAAAGCCTAGTAAAGTCGGCCCTACATGCCTGTAGTCTATGTTTGGATAACCAGAATTTTGAGTATAATTAAATAGGATTATCATCATTGAAAATCAAATTTCTTTGAATTTTTTTGAGTATGAGTATGAATATTATTGCTACGAACCAAATTCCTAGAGATTTAATACCTAGAGTAATTTCATTTCAGTATTTGAATCAATTTAGTAATCTCGTGCATAAAACAGTTATTTTGGAAATTTATCAAAGTCTACAATTTTTTTTAAAAAATTAAAGATTGAACCAGCAATCTCTGATTACCATGGGGTAAGGTGAGGATTAAACTCTCTCAAAAAACCCTAGCCACCTTTCTTCCTTCCCCTCTCTCGTCTTAGGGTTTTCACCACCCTTATGCGGCGACGGGAGGAAGGTTTTACCCTTAATAGTAATGTTCTTCTTTTCCCACAGTAATGGTTTCTTCACTTTCAATAACTCCTCTTTTCACCACCTCCTCTGTATCTCGCCTCCCTCTGGCCGCCTCCATCGCTGCCATCGAATTAATAGATCCTCGTGTGCGACCTCTTCCGCCTCCATCGCCTCGACTAGCTCGAAGCCGTCTGCAGTCGGGACCCCGTCCAAATCTAGCCACGACTTTTTGCTATAAATGTTTCGGCGACTAGTCGGGTTGCAAAGTCTGGAGTCAAGAGGTTGGAGAACAGTGTCCGATTTAGAGTTGATTTGGAGAAGGAAAGATTGGGTTGTCTGATCGAGCACTACCAGTGGTTTTCTTTTTTCTTTCTAATTTCCTGCTGTGATGTCCCACTTGCGGATGTTTCTTTCCTTCGGGGGTCTTCCTAACCCTTTTGGGTATAGTATGTTTTTCTTTCTTTGATATTGGTAGTGTGAGTTTTGTGTGAGGTATTGTACCTCGCTCAGTGGCCTTTGTAATTAAGGAGTTTGAGATGTAGGTCTTTCTCATTGGAGTCTATCCTTCTAGTTGGCTATTCTCTCCGTGTTCAATGAAGAATATATATATGCCATTTGATGTTCTCCCTTGGTTATCAATGAAATTTCTGAACTTTTTGAAAAAAAAAAAAAGCTGAGCCCTAAGGTCAACTCCACAACATTGTATGGTTTTAAGGATGTTGGGGCAACAAGCACCCAATAAGTTTCCACCAAAAGGGTAACAAATTTGGGGAATTGGAATTGATTAAGGGGCGTTGGAGATATCGCCATTCCTTGAACGGCAAATAATGTCAAATAATTTTTAGTTGATGAAGAAGTATATTGCTTATAATTAACCACCACATGCAGCTCATCACCCAGGTCCACATGCAGCCAACTTGCAAATTAAAAAAGCATCAGAAATATAAAGAGAATGAAAGTGGAAAGAAAGAAAGAAAGAAAAACCTCGTACTCGTAGATTATGTTATCATCGAACCATTTTTTTTAGTAAATTAAGGATGGGGAGAGAAAGAGAGAGAGGTGCATTAAACAATTAATGATGCACTGGTATGAGTAATAAATATTAATTGATAGGCCTGTTAGTGGACAAATGAATTGATCGATCTCTCAAGATTAATCTAGATTTGTGTGAGCTAACCTAGACATCTGAGATATTAAAAAATAAATGAATACTAACAGATATAATGTGCTATAGTACACAAACTAAATCGTATTGAGTGTGTACATATGGTGTGTAGCACTTAAATCGTATTTGTAAGTATATTCGTTGTATACATCGACAACAGCTGGAATTTTAATATCGAGGTTTGGCGGGTTTGGAGTGCTTCTTGGCTTCAGCTTTGTCCTATAGGTTTGCTATCTTGAGTTTCAGATTATGTTTTT
Source organism: Rhododendron ovatum (assembly GCA_019656835.1). Taxonomy (NCBI): domain Eukaryota; kingdom Viridiplantae; phylum Streptophyta; class Magnoliopsida; order Ericales; family Ericaceae; genus Rhododendron; species Rhododendron ovatum. Next base: position 15,049,527 of record CM033801.1, on the reverse strand, counting down.
TGGGCTTAGATTTTTGCTTGTTTGGGTTGTTTCAGAGGTCGTTTCGGTTTTGGTTTTCTCTATGGTGTTATGGTTGACTTCTTGTCTTCCTTTGAGTTTGGTTCTCGGGTGGCGTTTCACCGGAGTACCCGTGATCTGTTAAATCTTTGTAATCTTTTTCAAAGATTTATAAGAAAAAAATTCTGATAAAAAAAGAAACAGCTGGACATAAACTCATAATAAAATGTGGGCCTAAAACTTAGTCGAATCGATGTGAGACCTAATTTTTGTTTTAATTTATGCATATGTTTCTATACAAATATTATGGGCATTCACTTCTTCAAAGGGTAACATATCCTATATATACTCCTAAATAGGGGGTGTTTGTCGCTGCCCAGTTTTTTCTTTTGCTTCTGTCGTTTCCCTTTCAGGGCCCGATTGGATGCCGTATGAGTTTTGAGTGTATTATTTATGAAGGAGGGATAAGATAGTAAGGGGCATTAGTTAAGAAGGGATGACCCACATTGATATGACATTTATAGAGGTTGTATTAAAAAGTAGATGGTTTGGATGATGTATTAGAGAATGGGGATAAAATAATACGCCGTTTGGATGGAGGATAAATTGGGTGTATAAGGAAGGGTGTATGATGTAAAAAGCTATCAAATGACTCATTTGCCCTTGTGCAATATGAAATTAGATGATTCATTACATTAATTGAATAATTACGGAACCAAATATATTTAATTGCTTTTCGACATTTATGCTATAATAAGTTATTTTACTGAAAAAATTAAATAATTTAATTTTTTTAAAAAATTAAAATGTATTTCACTGTAATAAAACTTTTTTTTTTTACTTTTCTTACCCTTTATTATACTTAAAAAATATGCTTTTTAATTAATTATATGGAGTAGTTAATTTTTATCTCATCTTCTCTAAACACGTTTTCCCTTCTATTATTACACTTTTTTTTAATAAAAAAACACGTTTTCCCTTTCCAACCCATCCCTTCTTCTCTCCCTCTTTTTCCCAGATTACCTCATCCCCCCCCCCCCCCCCCCCCCCCCCCCCCCCCCCTTCTCTCTCTCTGTCACCATCTCCGACCATCTCTTTCTCTCTCATGGGTTCTCTCTCACTTTCTTCTCCACCAATTCTCTTATTCTTTTGCGCGATTTCTAGGGTTCTGGCATGGGAAAATCTGAAATTCTCTTCTCCCTCTGGCTCACAGTTGGCTAACGACGATTCACGGCGACGACACGCAATAACAGTGGCGGTGGGTGTTCATTGAGGTAAGGGTTCGGAAATTTTGAATTGTGTAGGGGGTTTGGTCGTTAGATTTCCAATTTTTTTAAAAATTGGGTTTAGGATTTTTTGGGCTAAAGTATTGGGGGTTGGAGAGGGGGGATGAGGGAGGGTAGAAACGTCCAAAATGAGGGTGTATTAGGCCAGATGATTTATTGCTAGCTCCAGAGGTGGCAATAAATTATGTGGCTTAAGGGGGATAAATGAACACCGGTATTAGTTTATACACCTGAAGAAAGCACATCCAAACGGCACAAAAACCATTACATCAACCCCTCATCCGGGTGTATTGGATTCTACACCCAGGGAATGCTGCATCCAAGCGACGCCTTAGTGTTTGTGTATATGAACAGAGTCTACAGAGCATATATTTATTGATATGTTGAATTTTTGTTTTGGTTATATTATCTCTTTTGTTTCAAAACTGCTACCGACACAGATTTTTTAAAACAAACAATGCGTATAGATGGACTTTGGACCCGTTTTGGGTCCAACAAAGATGATCGGAGCTGCTCAATTTGTTCAAAACATCTTGTTTAAGGTCCTCATAAAAAATCAGCTCATTTGGATATCGGTAAGGGGGTTTACGAAACACCCAACTTTGCTGCAGAAAATAGACTATTTTCTGAAGCAAAGTTGGGAGTTTCGTATTCCCCGTTACCAATATCCAAAATAGACTATTTTCTGAAACAAAGTTGGGTGTTTTGTATTCCCCCTTACTAATATCCAAATGAACTGATTTTTTACGGGGACCTTAAACAAGATGTTTTGAACAAAATGATCGGCTCCGATCATCTTTGCGGGACCCAAAATAGGTCCAAAGTTCATCTGTACACGCTGTCTATTTGCGAAAATCTATGCGTATAGCACTGTTCCTTTTGGTTAGAGCAAACAACTCGATCTCTTTAGATTTGAAGACACATAATTGGTTGAATGACCGGTCTCTAAATTGTTGTCATAGTGACTTGTACAGAGCCGTACTCTATGACTGGGAAAAAAAGAGAGGAGTTTTAACTTTGCTAGAACCATAGAGAATTCGCACCAAGATTTGCGCACACTTGCAGCTACACACGTGTGCAAATATTGTGCATGTCTAAAGTGCATGCGTGCAGGAACATGTGCAAATGTGTGCTTATAGTTAAGCCAATAGACTTATGTGGGGTACTAGGGGACCAATGTTTAGATTTAAAATCACATGAATTAATGGTTGAATGGTTTCTAATAAAGTATTGTGTAATAGTGACTTGAATCGCATCGTACTCCATGACGGTGCAGGATTAAAGAGTTTCTAACTTTGCCAGAACCACCCTGCAGATTTGCAAAATTAAAGTGCATGCGTGCGAGAACATGTGCACATGTGTGCTTATAGTTAAGGCGGCAAACCTATGTGGGGTACCAAGGGGACCTATGTTTAGATTTAAAATTACATGAATGGTTGAATGATCCCTGATAAAGTATTTTGTAATAGTGACTTGAATCACATCGTACTCCATCACAGCAAAATTAAAGAGTTTCTAACTTTGCCAGAGCCTCCCTGTAGATTTGCAAAATTAAAGTGCATGCGTGCAGGAACATGTGCACACGTGTGCTTATGGTTAAGCCGGCAGACCTATGTGGGGTACCAGGGGGACCTATGTTTAGATTTAAAATCACATGAATGGTTGAATGGTCCCTAATAAAGTATTTTGTAATAGTGACTTGAATCACATCGCACTCTAGGACGACAGAATTAAAGAGTTTCTGGCTTTCTAGAACCACCTAGTAGATTTTCCAAATTAAAGAGTTTTTAAGTTGGAAGTGTTTTCAAAAAATTGAAGGCACTTGTTGAAAAAGAAAGTGGCTATGATATAAAGGCCATGAGAACCGATAGAGGAGGTGTAACGACCTTGATTTTTGGTAAATAAAAATTTCGTTAAATATTTGAAGTTTTCTTAATTACTTGGAAATTTCTTTTAAAAAAAATTCCTTTTTAATCCCTATAAACCGTCATAATTAGATTTAAGCCTTTTAAATTTTATTTCTTGACTAAGAAATCCTACATGGCAAGTAGAATTAGTTTTCAACCGATTAATTAGATAAATCAAACTACCAATTCACCTAGTTACAATTTATTAACCCCAGATGAACCTTTTTGACCATCTTTGAGCCTTATGAACCCCTCCTAACCCTAACTTAACCATTAGGCCATTAGAGGTAATCATTTCACCCATGACTAGTCATTCAAAGCCATACCTATAATCATTATCTCTTTAACTATTGGTTAATAAATGCTAGAGAAATTTTTATTCCCTTGGACAATAGACATTTGAAATTGCCAATAAATATATTGACTTGACCAAACAAGTCATACCAAGGTAGTCATCATTTAGCTTTCAAAAGAAGCATCCTTAGCCATGCCATGCATGCAAACCTAGAGTTATAGCCTTAAGCCTAATTATTCTAGGGTTACTTTCCTAGATATATATATATATATGTATATATGTACATAGTACAAGTGGAGAGAGAGAGAGAGAGAGAGAGAGAGAGAGAGAGAATATATGTACATAGTACAAGAGGAGAGAGAGGGAGAGAGAAGCCGAGAGGGAGAGGGAGGCCGAGAGTGAGAGGGAGAGGTGGAGTGTGTGTGCATGTGTTTTAGACACTTGCACAAGCTACCTATTAGTCTTAAGCCTATTTGCTACATGACAACCCATCCCTAGACTAATTAAAGCACACTACCTAGCTTTTAATTATCCTAGAAATTGACTACAACCTAACCTAGGATTGACTAAATATGGAAAGACTACACATTAGCCTAGCCATCATTTTGTTCTTCCTTGCAAGACTTACCAACCTAGGTTATAATTACCTAGGATTGCCTTTAAGTCTTAGAAAATCTCCATAATTACCTATTCTTACACCTAAAATGGATGTGACAAGTCTTGGCATGCTTGAAAGACTTGATTTGACCAAATAATGGAGCAAAATCCATGGGAAAGGAGAGAAAGAGAGGGCCGGCCATGGGGAGAGGAGAGGGAGCCAAATTTTTGCTATAAATAGCACCCCATTCTCACCATTCAACTCACACCTTCACCATTCAACTTCTCTCTCTAGAAATCTTGTGTTCTTACTTTGTTCTTGCCATGTTCTTCATTGTTCTTGAGTTGTTCTTGAGTTCTTCAAAAAACTCAACCTAGGCTGCCACCAAACCACCACTCGACCACCCTTTCGATCCAAAAAGTTTAGTAGTTTTAGTCAAGAACTAGTTTCGAGAGAAACATTTCTCTTTCGAATCTACCGTAAGCTTACCGTAGGAAGTCACTCCGTTCGTTAGCCAACATACTTACTTTTCCGTAGTCACCCTACCGCCACGAAGAACGGTAGATTTTTCCATCCTCATTATCTAAAGATAAGACCTATCGTTTGATAGAAGTATTCGTATTTTGATCTTTAGGATGGTTATGAGCATGTATACGTGATTACTAGAATTATTTGCCTTGATGTGTGATAAAACATAAGTGATTTTCACTCCAAAGGCGTCCGTACATGTGGCGTTATACTTTAAGTGACGATTTGAGCATGATTAGATGATATAGAGTTGGATAATCTTGCTAGTTTACTTTCAAGATTACAATAAATGATTTATGATTACGTATGTGAAAAGTTCTACCGTGGAGTCTTTGTATGAAGACGAGATACAGAAATCGAGAAAGTAGAGACATGACACTAAGGGTGTGTTAATGACAAGACATGTTTTGAAATCGCAATGTGGCTGGACTTGGTAGCCCATTGTGTGTATAGAAACCGCAATGAGGCCGGACTTGGTAGCCCATCGTGTGGATTGCGAAAAGCGCAATGTGGCCGGACTTGATAGCCCATTATGTGTATGAAAACTGCGATGTGGCCGGACTTAGTTGCCCATCATGTGAATTGCGAAAACCGCAATATAACTGAACTTGGTAGCCTATTGTGAAGATTGCCAACGGGGCCGGATGTGGTAGCCCCATGGGTAATATGGCTTGGTTATCCGCAGAGAGGAGCCATTGCAGATTTTGTGTGCCAATGGGAATCCGGTGCGGCAGAACCATTGTGACGATACTTAGGAGACCGGAACGACAGAATCGAGGTTGGGTGTGTTAAAACGATTTTGGAAGTGTTGATTTGGTAAATGAAAGGTGAAACCTGTGACACGGTCTACGAAATGTTGCATAGGAGAAACTCGAAAAATCAAGGACACAAACATTAGTTTGGATAATAAACGAGGATGTGTTATGGTTAACCATTTTGTCAAATATGTGTGAATTATGTGGAAATCATTGAATTTGTGATCGATTGTTTGTAAAGTAAAGGGTTAGTGGGTATGGATTATTCTATTGAGCTCTCATAGCTCATAGTGTTACTTTTGGTAACCCTGACATATTATACTGATGGCAACTTTAGTATAATGTGTCAGACTTTGTAGGTAAGTTGTACACCTTGGAGGCCTTTGGAGCTGAAGAGCTGGCTAGCAGAGATGGAGGGAGGTATGGGCATATGGGGGCCAAGGCCCCCGCGAGGTTTTGGGAGTTTTTTTTTTTTTAAATATTAATGTTTTTTTTTGTTTTTTTTTAGTGAGAACATCTAGGTATTGTATTTTGTATTGGATATTATTTAGACATAAAAATGTGTTTGTTTTTTGTCCCAAAACATAATTTCTCTCTCTATGCACGGTCTTCCATAAGTTTTTCCTTTAATTATTGATCTCATTTCTTTTTTTACCTCTATCTACTTACTATCCAAAAAAACCTCCCTCAAAATTTAAATCAAACAAACTATTAGATTCCCGAACTTTCAAATTTCAAAATCGTATTCATAGATTGGCCCCCGTGTTTACAAGATCTTGATTCCGTCCCTGCTGGCTAGGATGGAGGAGCAGGTGGAGCTGTAGTTGGGAACCTTAGTTTCCCTCCCTTTTGTAATGAAAGTACTCTTATGGAGATTGTGATGTAATAATGAACCAAACTTTATTTAGTTTTTCAATGAAATTGTCTATTTAACGTTTCCAAAATTTAGAGCGTTACAGGAGGCTTCTTAATTTTTTGTCCATCTAAAGAGGAAAATGTGGCTTGAACGAATTTTATATCTCAGTTAGTTGAATACTCAAATTTAATTACATTGAGATATTTTTCACTTAAAAGAAACAATAGTACTAATGACAACAACTTTAAACCACAAATCATTCCAACCCTTAAAATTTTGTTACTCGACACAATTTAGCAATTCAAAATAATGCCCTATTATGCTTATGGTAACCACAATTCATTCGATCAGTCAATAAATAAGTCGCAAGTCAATAAATAAATAAGTCGCAATACCTTTAAATCAAAGAACAACCTAAATCTTAGTATGCAAGTTAAAAGGTAAAAAAAAAAATTCAAAAAAATGAGGGACAATTATGTATTAAATTATTAATGGTAATCGATCTCACATCCTTAACAGAAAACGTGAGAAAGTAAAAAAATTATTTTTTCATCGGCAAATAAAAAATTATTAAACTCATGGATTTGTAGGATATATAAATATATAAATAAACGGGGATGGTTCAAGGGACACTAAAAAAAACACCCCAAATCTCAATCTCATAGTTTCCGATCAAATTTTTATGATCCGAACTTATCAATATGTGCAGAATAAGATTTTAAGGATGCCCGCGAGAAATTAGCAAAAAAAATGACCGAAAAATGCTTGATTTGAGCAATTTTTATTTGAATTGTTCAATAAAAAACTGTTTAAAACTGTTCGGATCAAGCCCTTCCTAGTCATTTTTTTTGTTGATTTCTCTGAAGTACACTTGAAATCACGTTCTGATCACATTGAGCGGCTCGGATCATCAAAATTTGATCGGAAACTATGAAGTGTTTTTTTAGGTGTTTATTTGGGTGTCTCCGGAACCGCCCCGATAAATATATGTGTGTGTATATCTATCTATCTATCTGTGGGAAATAGAAAAGAAACGGAAAAAAGAGAATCATGTTTTAGCAAATTACATATGGGATGCGCAAACTCAACCATTGCGAAACCATTGGCCATAGAGCCGGCCCCGAGGTAAACCCGACAAAGCTGGCTCCGAGATAAGCCTCTCAAGAGCTCTGCAAGATCAAAAAAAATTTGATTATGATTTCTCCATAAAATTCAAGCTAAAAGCCCAATTCAATTCTTTTTTTTTTTTTGACTTTTATGTTTTTTTATTTTTTATGATTTAATAGTAATAAGTGAGCAACCAAATGTGCTTATCCAAAAAAAACAAAAAAATAAGCAAAATTTGGGATCGGTCTTGAACAATCCAAACGTTGGGGCCGGCTTTGATTGGCCACACATAGACAACCCATCGGTGGGACTTCTAATGTCCGCCAACAATCCGCATGGCATAATTTATGCTGGCTTTTGACATTGCGCTAGTTACAAGGTGACAATGCAACAAATCTAATGTAAATGAGAGTGCTTCCGGGCAATGGCGGACCTAGGAATTCCGTACACTGGGGCATCTATTATTCACAATTTTAAAAAATATTTCTCAGTATGTATCCCACTAAATTATTGTTTAGCCATTAAATATTGATCACTCATTCTATTTCTCAACCGATTTTTCACAATATTTATGGCTAAAAACACTCTTTCATTTGTCGCGGTGGCAACCGTAAGATTAATGCCAAAGTCAAGACTAAGTAAACTAAAAGATATAAGTAATTTAGTAATTTAATTTTCATAATATTGTGGATTGGGAGGAAAACAAAAAGAGATAGAACAAAAATGGAGAAATAAAGGAAAGATGTAGAACAAAAATAAAAATAAAAATAAGGAAGAGAGGTAGAACGAAAATGAAAAAATAAATGAAAGAGTTATAGCAAAAATGAAAAAAAAAAAGAAAAAGAAAAAACAAGGGATAGAGGGTCCTGGAAATTAAACCCAAGCCCTTTGAACTTTTCACAATTTGTGATGATCACTGCATCATGCGAATGGTTTGTAATGGTATATGAGGCTTTTTTGTATTTATATCTAACTTTTGTTTACTATTCTTGATCCAAACCGCCCATTCTTTAAATTGCATTTTTTTATAGTATTTGTACAAAGTATTTTTTTTTTCATACCCGTAAGTACATAATCGTACCACATTAGTCTTTTAAAAAAAATATGTTCAAATTAGTCAATTAAAAATTTAATGTCTACACACATCACGTACCTTTTCAATTAGTGAAAAACATTACAAATCTTGTGAAACTTAAGCTAAAATAGAGAGAGAGAGAGCAATTAAATAGTAGTAGGATAACATGGGAAAAGAAGTGAGTAGGGGGAATCGAGCCTCAGCTTCATTGTCTTTATATGTTGCGCCGCGGTTACCACTCTGCCAAAGCAATGTTCTATGATGACTTCTAGATCGAGATATATCATATTTAACCTATCTATGTATAAATTATTTTTTTAAAGGATTTTTGAACACCCTGGGGCACGTGACCCCACGTGCCCCGACGTGGGTCCGCCCATGCTTTCAAGTGATAGATTGAGGAGGTTTCTGCAAAATTGTCGTTATATCTTCTCAGGCAGTGTTTTCATTAACAATTTTGGGCAATAAGTTATGGCATTTTAGCTTGTTATTCGCACTAAACAACAAATTTTGCATCGCATCTACAACTTAGGGGGCATTTCCAAATAAATTGTTGACAACATTTTTTTGATTTTGTCCTTATTCAAATTTTTTACATGTGTGTTAGTTATGCGCCAAACTTAATTTAATGTATTAAGCGTTCATCTTGACGAGAAAAATAAAAAAAAAGTAAAAAATTATGACTTTTATACGAGTATTTTAAAAAATATCAAAGAAAAAAAAAGCTTTTTCTAAGTTTTTCTTGGATATTTCACAAAATGCTTGTATAATAGTAATAATTTTTTGAATCTTCTTGTCTAGACGAACCCATAATATATAAAAGTTTAGCGTAAAACTAATATATGCAAAAAAAATTTGAATAAGGAAAAACCATTAACAACTTTTTACTAAGTGGAAACACCCCCTTATTGGTTCGTGGAAACAACTTTACATTTTTCAACAACTCTCCCTCTCTCTCTCTCTCTCTCTCTCTCTCTCAACATGCAGACTTAAAATTTTTTAACAACTTATTGGTTAGTAGAAATAACTTGATATTTTTCAATAACAAGTGATCTTTAAGTTATTGCCTATCGAAAACATCCCTCAGGGAAGTCAACTACTACACTATTAATTTAGTGGCTTGATTGTTCAACGAGACTAAATGATATATTGAATTTTTATTTATATATTGAAGTTTTGCTATATTGAGAAAGTAGTGAGTGAAGCCCTTTTCTGTTGAAAAACCGAGATGCCTGTAATGTAAGACTAAATTTTGTGATTAGTCTTTATGGCCCACATGTTTTAAGTATGGCATATACGAATAATGGGTCCAATAAGATTCTCCATATCTTTATGCCTAAGATTTTATTCTATTGGTCAAATAGAGAAGTTGTTTCTATTTAGACTCTACTTTGATGGAAAGTGAGTATAATGTTTTATAAGGAAACTGGTCCTCTCTCTGCCTATAAAAGAGCGTTTAGGGTTCTATCAGATCAATGTGATATACTAAACAGCTAGAATGAAAGGCAAATGAGAGAAATCCGTCTTCCACCTAGGGCTTAATGATCTAGTAAATTATGGTTGCTATAGTCACTTACTGGATCGTTCAAGTTCCGCATAAATGGATCCGGGTACGCCGTTCTTGATTCCTTAAGTTCTGCTTAATGTTTGTATTGTGATAATCGTGATAGTTCTAGACCTGACATAATGTAGGTCGTTAATTATTTAACGCCATTAGGAATAATCCTATATGTGGTATCAGAGCCATGGTTTTGAACATCATGATTTTCCATTACTGATCGTATGAATAAATCAATTGAACAACTTTGTTGATTTCGGCCCCCGACTTTACCGATGTATATTGTCCGTCGTTATTACCGTAATCTGTTGGGTATGCCGTATGCATGATGGTATATTCGGTAACCATTGAAGTACACCATTTATTAATAATTATGTGGAGAATTGTTTTTACATTCTGTGGATCTGACGTTATACCCTTCCATGGGAATTTGCTATTTTATGAATTAATGTATGTGAGATAAGGTGTGAAAGGTATGTTGACATACATGATTGGTTTTATGGTGCCACTGGTGTCATGATGAGATCATTTGTACTTATTTTTACTAACCCAGCATAAGGAGAACTAATTTGGCCTAATTCATATGCTCATATGCCATGATTGTAAAGACATATGATTTGGTGGGTCTTCTTGCATTACGGGATAATGTTGACGGACAAATAGATAATAGTTTTTATTACCTCTTGCTTATGATCCGTGAGGGCTTAATGTATATTGTATCGTATGCATTTTGATGGGCAGATGTGTATAACTTCTATTCACCTAATGGTTATGTGAAAAATTAATGTTTCAACAGATAATCTATATTGTATTCGATTTGGTAGTCACCAAAGTGACCCAATCATAATGGTTTGTAGAATCCTCGAATTTCAATTTTATTTGTGAATACTTTGTTATTCGCCTTATGTCCATAAAGAAAGTTACTGATTTGAATCTACAATATGAAAGATTTGGCAGTCACCAAAGTGACCCGATCATAATGATTCTCATAGATATGAAATCATATTATGGAATTGTGAATAATCTAAGATTCACCTAATGTCCATGAAAAGATCACTATTTTGATTTGATTCTATGTAAGGATATGGTTTGGGCTAAAGCAATCCAACCGGCATGCTGATAGATGTTAATCAAATTATGAAATTCTAATACCTATTATGACGAGGTGTAAAAATAGTGATACTTTTCTTCTTGTTTTTTAAATCATCTAAAGTTTATGCAAAAGTCATTATCTTGATTGAAATCAATATTAAGATACGGTTCGGTAGTCACCAAAGTGATCCAACTGGAATGTTTCATAGATTTCAATTAAATTACTGAAACTTAACACTTATTTTATTTGATATTTTTATTACGATACGGTTTGGTAGTCACCAAAGTGGCCCAACTGGAATGATTCATAAATATCAAATTACATAAGAAACATATTTCTTTTTTTTTTAAGTGTTAAGAATAATGACTTTGCAAATCACAGTTCTCTAATTGCATGGATATTAGGTAGGCCCAAAGGTGCACCACTTCTAAGTGATTAGTGAATTGGAATAGGATAATTATAAGTATTCATAATTGAGATTGGATTTGGATACTCAAAGGTAACAAACCTACTTAATTATGAATCCTTATCGATTAGTCCTATTGGTGAAAGGAAATCGCTATAATTGTTAATAGTGTAACATTGATGAACCCAAAGGCAGATCACCGTTGCACTATGTATTATTGTTTGGACAAATTTTATTTTGTCAATTTATTGGTAACTCAAAGTATTATTGTAGTGAGCATATGTTATGTGTGCATTGTTGATATATTTGTTTCACATTCACATGCTTAATCTGTTTTGTTTTAATTTAAATGATTAAGTTTCTCATATTGAAAAGGACAAGTTTAGTTTTATTTTTTGAAACTAGATCTTGATAAAGTATTGATTCTTGAGAATTGCAAAATAATTTTATTTTATTTTGGTAAAGTATGAATGAAATAGAATAGACTAAGCCTTATGTTCGTGTGAATGTTTGATGTGAGCACTATTATGTTTATTGTGCTTAGAATGTCTGAGAATGCCATTAAAATGTTATATTTGGCTTACTCAACTAAAGTATTTGAGAATTAAAGTAAAGGAAGCCTAAGTGGGACATGAAGTTGGTATTATGTAGTGCCAATGAGTCTACTAATGATTTTAGACTCGAAAAAATGTAAGGGTAATGATATATGTCCCTTCTGTAAATAGTTGAGGCATTATCATAAAGTTTGCCATAAACGTAGGAAGTGATTCGGAAGGGGAAAGTGATTACTAATGTTGTATGTTTCGAATCAAACCTAACTAATTGTAAGTCCATCAATTATGAAGTGATTTGATTATGAGCTACTGCTTAAGTTTATAACCAAGATGCAGAGAGATTTGAAATTGTTGAATTCATAAGCGCATTGAGTTCTAAAGATTTGGGTTACGGTTTTTATTAAAAGAGCTTTATGACTTATCGTTTGCTATTTAAGAGTTGGTTATCATTTTGTGGTTTCTATAATGTTTACAAATTTAATTTCCTTTGTTCGAACTAAATTTTATTGTTACGTTTTTTCAAGTTTTGAAACCAAATTTTATGGTGATTGAAAAATACCAATTATTATCTTATGGTATTTTATAATGTCTGAATGAACTAAAATTTGATGACCATTTTATTAAGAACTCTCCTTATGTTGCATCATAATGTTAGTTTGGTTAGTAGTCTCATGAATGAAAATTATTTCATCTTATGACATTGGCGATTAAAACTATGTTTCAATCAAGCATATTAAGAGATTGATATATAACAGAAATTTTATTAATCTCCTGTATGTGTGATTTGCATTAAGTACAAGTAAATCATATTTAGTAATGAGTAAGTCACAAGAAATAACAGGTTTCTTAAAGTGATTTATATAGACATGAGAAATTTCATCTAAGAGACCTATTTTATCACTTATACGTGACTTTTCTTATTATGTTATCTTTTCTATTACATAAAGATCTCAATCAATAAATGCTAAGGTGTATGTTATTGAGATAGAAAGGGCAAAATAGAAAATAATGTAAAAGTCAGGAGGTATGACATAGGTGATGAATATTATGAGAGGTCTATTCTATTTAGCATAATGTGATAGCTGAAAGGTAATCGTACATTATTGGATATGGTTAGAAGTATGTCTGTAATTCCGAAATACCCATTATGTGGTGGATAGATACTTCTAAACCTGCTGCATTTATGTGAACCTGAATGTTTAAGGTTGTCCAGCATAGGCTAGAATTTTTAATTCACATGAAAGAATTTGAATTTTAGAATGAGTTATGAGGACCTCATTGGTTACTCTATAAAATTTGAAGGGTATGAGTTTTACTATTAAATCATTGTACGAGAATTATAGAAATCGGTCATTTAGATTCTTTATGAATTGTGAAATCAGTGGGAGTGATAAACCATAGAATATGGTCACATCAAAGTTAGGGTATAAGTGTCTTTACCCATAACTTAGAATGATGTTGTTCTTACCGTTGTTAAACAACATAATGATTTAGAATAACAAGTTAGTTGCCAATCACTCCATAATGAGATTGACACCAATGAAGAAATTGTAGAACAATCAAAGTAGATAGCATTAAGAATATCTCGAAGGAACAAGAGATTTGCTATTTGAATGATTATTTGATTTATCTACATGAATGCTTTTGATCCGATTTTATTTTCACAAGCCACTTAAAGTGATAATTTTACTAAATGAATTGATACCGTGAATGATGAGTTGAACCAATGAACATAATCAAGTTTGAAATTTCGTTGGATTGCCATAAGGATACAAAAAAGTATGTTGTAAGTGGGTCTTCAAGACTACATTTGACTTAGAGGGCAATATAGAACGATATAAAGTCAAACTTGTGGCCAATGGTTACACTCAGAAAGGAGGCATAATTTTATAGAGCCATTCTCTTTTGTATTCGAGAAGAACTCGCTGAAAAGTTATTGTGGCGTTGGTAAGTAACTCTTTATGTTTGGGAGTTATATTTGGAAGTGAAAATAACCTTTTGAATGAAAGCTTAGATGATGAAGTCTATATAAATCAACATAAGGTTTCTCAATTTAAGTAAAAGAGCACTTTGATACAAATCTAGGAAGTCAACTTATGGATGTAAACAAGCTCCCTACCATTGGTTTCTTATGTTTGTTGATACTATTGGTTTCTTTGGAATTAAGAAAAAACATTATTAACTAGTGTATATATCCAAAGATCAGTGGGAGTAAGTTTATGTTTTTTTGACATGTATGTTAACGGTATTTTGCTTGCTGTAGTGATATTTAGTGTTTGCACTTAAAAGTTTTTCTCATGAACTTTTAAATTAAAGGTTATATGTTCACATTGAGGAAATTCAATGATTTTGAGTTTATTAGCTACTCGGATTCAGAGTTTGCTTGAAGTTTTGGTAGTAGAAAGTTTACTTTTGATTAGTTGTTCCTATTATGTGAAGGAGCAAACGAAAGTTTTAAAGTAGCTATCCTTACTTCATTCATTATGTTAGTTGAATTATGGCATACTTTGAGGCCATAGTTCATGAATAGCAGTTGAGAAACTTATCTTAGGATTTGGGGCTGTCGATACCATTACCAAGTTGCTAAGAGTTTATGATTCCGCAACTATTTTCTTTCTAAGAAAAATTTCAGAAACAAAAGTGTCACTAAATGCATAAGCACAAAGCTTATAATTGCAGATCCACTTATGAAGGGGTTAACGCAAGGACATTTAAGATATATGCTAATAAAAAGAGTCTAGCGTAACCCATAGCAGTTGTAACTTATGGACTGCAATATGATAATGTAATTCGACACTGTGAGAGATCTCAATTACGTGTTTCTGATGATTTCCTATAATGTATAGTGTACATACATGTATGTGAATAATTTATGATTACAGGAATAGTCTTTGACAAAAGACATTATCATTGGACCTTATGAAAATGCTTCTCACCTAAAGACTATGTTAAACAGTTTGCTAGTGTTATGGTACATGGAAGGGACTACATCATTGTGATGTAGAACCGCTATGACTCGCACTAGTGAGTTGTTTAATTATAGCATTATGATTGTGACCAAATTAAGAAGAATAGATATGGACTTATGGCGCGCCTTATGTTTAGCTTGTTAGACCTACTTAAGTTTATCATATGTGCCAAGTGGGAGAATGTAAGACTAAATTTTGTGATTAGTCTTTATGGCCCACATGTTTTAAGTATGGCATATACGAATAATGGGTCCAATAAGATTCTCCGTATCTTTATGCCTAAGATTTTATTCTATTGGTCAAATAGAGAAGTTGTTTCTATTTAGACTCTACTTTGATGGAAAGTGAGTATAATGTTTTATAAGGAAACTGGTCCTCTCTCTGCCTATAAAAGAGCGTCTAGGGTTCCATCAGATCAACGTGATATACTAAACAGCTAGAATGAAAGGCAAGGGAGAGAAACCCGTCTTCCACCAAGGGCTTAATGCTCTAGTAAATTATGGTTGCTATAGTCACTTACTGGATCGTTCAAGTTCAGCATAAATGGATCCGGGTACGCCGTTCTTGATTCCTTAAGTTCTGCTTAATGTTTGTATTGTGATAATCGTGATAGTTCTAGACCCTGGCATAATGTAGGTCGTTAATTATTTAACGCCATTGGGAATAATCTTACATGTAAGGCCTTTCCTGGGATAGAGAATGAGTCACATATGTTGTGGGGTAAAATTGGAAGAAAGTTTGGGAAAGGGAGTGACCAGGGCCGTAGTAGGCGCTTATGTCTTCCTGGGAATGGGGGGAATCAGGTTGGACGTAGTTGGGACGGTAGTTTGTGCTTTAGAATTTTTAGTTTGACAATGCTTATGAGAGCTATTTAAAAGTTTGAGTTTTGTTGTTTTTAGATCCTGCGGTCCGTTTCAAACAGTGTAACAGAAGGACACACACATGTGGGAATTATAGCGTTGCCGTTCAAAAAAAAAAGTGTGGGAGTGCGTGTTTAGAGTGAGTGCAAGCGTGCGAGAACGTGTGCAAATGTGTACTTAAAGTCAAAGCGGACCAATGTGGAGTCCCACAAGGGACCTATGTTGAGATTTGAAAGCACTTTGAATGGTCTCTAAAGATTGTTGAGTAGTGATTCAAATCAAACCGTACTCTATGACGGCAAAATAAAGACTCTTTAATTTTGCTAGAACCACACAGACTTTACAACTAGATTTGCACACGCTTGTAGATACGCAAGTGTGTGAATTTGTGTCTAAAGTAAGTGCATGCGTTCAGGAACGTGTGAAAATGTGTGCTTATAGTATGGGGCAGACATATGTGGGTTCCATGCAGGGGGACTGACCTATGTTTAGATTTGAAGGCACATAATTGCGTAGTTGAATGGTCCCTACAAAATATTGAATAGTGACTCAAATCGCACCATACTTTATAACGACAAAATAAAAGAGTTTTTAACTTTGCCAGAAGTAAACAGACTTTATACCCAGATTTGCTCACGCTTGCACGTAAACGTGTGTAGATTGGCATCTCAAGTGAGTGCATGGGTGCGGGAACGTGTGCTTATAGCAGGGTGGACCTATGTGGGGTTCCATTGGGACACAAGCCCCCATATGATTTTGTAGAATTACACTAATACTATTGGACATTACAATTATAACTAATAAATTTACGATAGTGTTCCAATAGTAGTCTAAATTCCCTTTTTTTGGATACTTGTTGGTTCTATTTTGTAGACTGCTAATTTTTACACAATTGATTTGTGCAAACAAATTCATTTATCTTAATTATAAGTTAAAATTACATATATAGTCTCAAACACATTATTTTACTGGGATTAAATGTATTGTTGTAAGGCCATCCACAGTGGCATAATCAAAAATGGATACTCAAAAGTTGACACATCAGCTTTTAATTATCCATTTAAGAGATTGCTAAGCTTAACAATGTTGAGGTCCACAACGGTCACTTCTAGTCCATAACTAAAATAAGGAATACACTACAATTTTACTCTCTCTCCCCTTGTGTTTTCCACCATTGATCACTTTCCTCCATTACACTTTTTTTGACAAAAATATATCGATTTTCTCATTTAATTTTGGGGAAAATATTGGTGACTTCCTTCCTTAATATTATGAATTTGGAAAAAAAATCATGTACTAAAAAAAAAAAAAAAACAGATGTGTTCTTAAATTTGTAAAAAAAATGTAAGGTTCTTTATGTATTCAACCACAAGGAGAGGAACGAAAAAAGAATAAAATAAAAACGAAAAAAAAGTGAAATACCTTAATGCGGCAATAAATGTTTTCCACTATTGATCACTTCCCTCCATTACAGTTTTTTTTGGCAAAAATATATCGATTTTCTCCCTTAATTTTGGAGAAAAAATTGGTGACTTCCTTTCCTTATATTATGAATTTGAAAAAAAAATCATGTACTCAAAAAAAAAAAAAAAAACAAATGTGTTCTTGAATTTATAAAAGAATGCAAGGTTCTTCATATACTCAACCACAAGGAGAGGAATAAAAAAGAATAAAATAAAAATAGAAAAAAGAAGAAGTGAAATACCTTAATCCGGTGACAATAAGTTGAATTGTAAATGATTGAAAGATATGAGCTTCACTTTTAGAGAGAAAGAAAAAAAAAGAGTTTGTGGCTGAAGAAAATGAGATATAGAGCAGGCGAAGTAAATAAGAAGAAAATACCATTTGAAACACGCGTGTACATAAATTTTAGAACCAATTAACTTATGTGGTGTGAGATCCACAAATTTTGATTATTGAAAAAGGTTGCTAGTTTTGGTTATCCAAATCCCAAAATTTGATTATTTCTAAGAATGTTGTTAAGTTTGATTATACCATTGTGAGCCATCTTTTACTCCAATATTATTAATTTTAAAAATAATTTACTTTTAATTATGCCACTGTGGATGGCCTAAGGAATTATAAACATACGGTGAAGTTTACTATTTTTCACCCTCAGTAATGTAATTTTCAGGACCGCCACTGCTTGCGGCGTGTGCATAGGCAATCACGTGTGGTTTGAGACTTTTTACTCCCTGGAAACCAAATTAAACAACTTTAAAGCATATAGTATTGCCTTCATAAGCAGTTCTCCAAAAGCAACACCGCCCCCGACCCCCCCCCCCCCCCCCCCCCCCCCCCCCCTCTCTCTCTCTCTCTCTCTCATTAGTGCTCAAATTAGTAACCTCCGTGAGTCTCCTTGATTCATTTCTTGTCTTCAATCTCCTCATTTTTCTGATTTCATACATCCTATTATTGATTTCTACCTCGATTTCCCACCTTTGTATTTTTAGCTAATTATCAATTAACTAGTCTTTCTTATTAATTTTCCAAGTTCAATTTCTAACCAAGATTAAATCTTTCAACGGAGGGTAAATCTGTTAATGGAGGGTAATTTGAAAATTTCTATTAGGTGTATTCTTTCCTCAATCTTGACCAATTAATAGAAAAAATCACATATCACATAACATATTCCTTTTTTATATTTATAGTAATGTTTTATTCAATTTCAAATAATATTTAACTGCGATTTTTCTACTTCTTTTTATAAAGAGAATGCTATTAATTTAAAAAACAAATAGATAATAAATAGTAAAGAATGATTCTTTTTCAATAATAGATATGTGGTCACATTAAGAAGGTAAATTTCGAACAAGCCTCAAACCATGCGGGTAAATCAGACTCTTTCCAAAACGTCAAAATTGGTTTAAAAAAAACATGTTTTTTTGTTGAACTCAGAAGGTTCACTTGAACAAATTTGGTAAATTAAGCAGTACTTCAACAAATCCTAGTAAAGCCGGCCTTGCATGCATGCCTGTAATTAAGGTTCATATATTCACTAGTGGACTCCAAAAAGATGCATGTGTATGGTGCTAAAACATCCCATAATTTCCACTCTAAGGGAGAACAAATTTGGAAAATTCGAATTGATTAAGGGGTATTGCCCTTCCTCGAACGGCAATAATAATGTCAAACAATAGTATTTAAGTGACGAAGAAGTATACTGCTTATAATTAAAATAACCACCACAGCTCATCACCACAGCCCACTTGCAAATTTAAAAAAAAAAAAGTAATCGAGAAATATAAATAGAAAAGAAACCTCGTACTTGTAGATTTTGTATATTTCAGGAAGGGGGGCCGTGCTACCCACCTAGTTCACAACACGGTGCTGTGCGATTTCAACCGTTTAAAAGTGTTATGAATGGTTTAGATGTTAAAAAACTTTTCCGTGGAAGAGTTTAACTCTTCTCCGGGAAAATTTCATTTTAATCAGAACCATTGATTACCGAGACGGATGATTCAAATGATGCACAACACACTGCATAGCACAGTCCTTGCTTCCTATATTTGAACCATTTTTTTTTTTTTTTGGTAACTTAGGATGTGGAGAGAGGCGCAACGTCCAAGGAACATAAAAAGAATTACTATATACAACTTGTGCATTAGACAAGTAATGATGCTCTGGTATGACTAAAAAATACTACTCCGCTAGCAGAAGATGAGATTAGTCGAATTGCGCATAAGTTGACGCGGACACCTAAGTTGTGTCTGCATATATAAATACTTACAGATAGAAAGTGCTATAGTACATAAAATTTAATTGAGTGTGTACATATGGTATGCAGCACTTATATCTTCCTTTTTCATTTTTTGATCAGCAAATTTTTTTTATTAATCTTCGAATTTGAAAATTACAAAGACTAAATAA
Source organism: Rhododendron ovatum (assembly GCA_019656835.1). Taxonomy (NCBI): domain Eukaryota; kingdom Viridiplantae; phylum Streptophyta; class Magnoliopsida; order Ericales; family Ericaceae; genus Rhododendron; species Rhododendron ovatum. Next base: position 15,029,813 of record CM033801.1, on the reverse strand, counting down.
ATAAAGGCAAATGAAAATTAAAATTACTTAATCTTCACAGCTACCCGAGACCCAATCTGTCAAAGACCAACAAAACCTAAAAACAATCCCACAACCATCTGCCAACTAGAGCCCTACACCTGATTGAATCCGAAATGCCACTGCTTCCGCCGAGAGGAACGCGGTGAGCCTGTCGTATGTCGCCGATCTCAAAAATGCCCTGACAGACTTTAGCAGCATACATCTCGCAACCCAACCAGGCTCCACCATCCGATGTCTCCTTGTAAGAATATTCGTTGTATACATCGACAACAGCTGCACAGAAACTCATAATAAAATTATGTGGACCTAAAAGTTAGTCGAATGTGAGACCTAATTTTTGTTTTAAATTATGCATATGTTTTTATAAAGATATATGGGCATAAAGCTGATTCTTCAAGGGGTACATGCATGTCATAGACTCCCAAACAAGGGTGTATCATGTAGAGTTGTGCTACATGCACATATTTTTTTTTACACATATCATGCACATTAATTTTGTGGTGCCCATCTCAAGTTTCAAAAAGATGATATGAACCGCAAATATTTCTTAAGATATTTTTTAGGGTCTCTGTAAAAAATTAGCTCGAACAGATGTTGGTAAGAGCTTTCATAGAAATCGAAAGGCGAAACAAAATGGCTTGCCTTACGATTTTGAAAAAGTCCTTACTGATATCTGTTGGAGTCGATTTTTTTAAAGAATCTTCAGAAAAATATTTTATGAAAGATGAACAGTTCGGATAATCTTTGTGGGGCCTAAGATAGGCTTCAAAAAAATGTGTGTGTTATCTGTGTAAAACAATCTATGCCAAAAGGTGTTTTGTATCATGCATGTCGTGGTCCTTAATTTTATTTTATTTTGCTTTTGTTGTGTCCCTTTTGGTGCGTGCGTATATATGTGCGTGTGGAGTTTTACTTTGGTGTCATCCCTTTCAGTTAGAATAAACAACTCGATCTGTTAAGATTTGAAAGCACAAAGAATTTGTTGAATGGTTTCTAATAAATTGTTGTAATAGTGACCCAAATCGGTACGTACGTATTCTATGACAGCAAAAAAAAGATAAACTTTGTTACAGACTTCACACCCAGGTTTGTGCAGGCCTGCACACATTTACGAATTTTTGTCTAAAGCGCAAGCGAGCGGGAATATGTGCAAATGTGTGCTTACAATCAAAGGCGGACCTATGGTAGTTCGCAAATTTTTGTCTAAATTGCATGTGTGCGGGAACATGTGCAAATGTGTGCTTACAATCAGAGGTGGACCTATGTACTATGGGGCAGGGGGCCCACTTGATTTTGTAAAATTACATTAATATTTATTTCAATTATATCCAATAAATTTATGATAGTGGTCCATTAAAATTACTTTAAATTCCTTGTGAATGGATATTTCTGAGGTCTATTTTTTAGAGTGCTAGATTTTCACACAATATTTTTGTGTAAACATATTCCTTTCTCTTAATTACTCCCTCCATCCCAAAATGATAGTCCGGTTCACAAAATGAGGAATTAAAAATAATTGATTTTTTAAAGAAAATTCAATTTTTTTTCATTAATTTAAAGAACTCAATGAAATGTAGTAAAATTGTCAAAAAAAAAAAAAGTTTAAATTTTTCTTCAAAAAACTGCATGATTTTTAAGTTCTCATTTTGTGAACCAGATTATCATCTTGGGACAGAGGGAGTATAAGAAAAGCCCATATATATTATCAACATGTTATTTTACCGGGGAAAAAAATGTATTATTGAGTAACTATAAACATTCAAATAAGTGAAGTTTACTAATATATGCTCCACTAATACAAATTTCTGGGTCCGTCAAAGCTTATGGTGTGTGCATATGCTGTGGTTTAAAACTTTCTGAAAGGTTTTTAACTCTCCGGAAGGAAACCACTTTCTGCTTTCCTTATAAAGCATATTCCATTGCCTTCATAAACATCAAAGCACCCTTCTCTCTCTCTCTCTCTCTCTCTCTCTCTCTCTTCATAACAGCTCAAAGTAGTAACCTCTGTGAGTTCCCTATTCTTTTCTTGTCTTGTCTTCATTTTATAAATTTCCTACATGTTATTGGAATTTCTACTTAGATTTTCCACCTTTCTATTTTTAGCTGATTATATCAATTGATTAGTTTTTCTTATTTACTCTCAAGAACTTTGTTGGGTATCTTGTAATTATTATTTTTTGATATTCTTTACTGTTTGATCTACGAGAGCTATAGGCAAGAAAAACCCTAGAAAAAACATCAAATAAGAAGAGATGGGGAGAGGGAAGGTCGTGATTAAAAGGATCGATAACTCAACAAGCAGGCAAGTGACTTTCTCCAAGCGAAGAAGCGGATTGCTCAAGAAGGCGAAGGAACTATCAGTACTTTGTGATGCTGACGTTGGACTAATTATTTTTTCGAGCACGGAAAAGCTATCTGACTTTGCAAGCACCAGGTAATTAAGATTAATTCCTTGATTTCTCTCTAATTATACATCAACTTAATTATAATTTATGTGGAAACTCATGAATTCGAACGTTTATAATCCTCTGTTATTTGAAATAGCTTTTCAATACCAGGAAATTATTTGGGTGGTATAGGATTAACTTTTGCATCTGATCTTGGATAGAGAGATCAATTATAGTTTAGCAAATGTTCATGATATGGCTAGCGTTAGCTAAGGATATTTGAGATGTCTATGCATCTCTCTCTCTCTCTCTCTATATATATATATATATATATGCTTTAGAATAAACAGATTTTTATCAAGAGGTATTGCAAGGAGAAGAAAGGAGGAAGCGTTTAATTAGAAAGACTGAGAATGATATAAATGACGGAAGAAAATTTTTTTAGCAGAGAATGTGAGAAAGTGAAAGGAATTAAAGAATCTTGTAACTTAGAGCACCTCCACCCTTTACCAAGTAAAAATTTGAGTAGAAGGCTAGAAGCTTCATTTGATATGGCTCAATCCAATGGTAATCCCATTTTTACTCAAAATTTGCTTGAAACAAATTTACAAATACTATTTTCCTGCGGGATCTAAGTTTTGTAACACTCAAAGCGGCAATATGGTCGTCATTCTCATCTCCGGGTTAGCTATATCGTCTTTTTCATTTTCGGATAAGCTAGGTTGTCAAGGAACCTATGTTTGTGGAGTAAATTGAGCTCATCTAAAGAAGTAAAATGACAACGTGCCTCGTCACTAAAAAATGAGTTTGGGGTGTTGATCGACGATGAACCAACTCCTTCTCCTGTGCAAACAGGTCCTGGAGATGATGACGACGAACTCCGGCCGGCAACGAACACCACCCCCACAAATTAGCCGTGAGAAATTTGATATAGTATTTGAGTCTCACCCAATTTGGTGAAACATTTGCGTAAAACTCAAATTTAGTATAAGTTTCAGTAAGGAGTGGAGGTGGGTTTTGGATGATTTTTATTCAAATTTGAGTTTGAGTTTAAATTTTGTGAAGGAGAGATATGCTCTAATGCATATCATATATTCTTTTCTTTTCTTTTTCCGTGAGAATTTTTTTGTGCTCGGAAAATGAAACAATTTATAAAACTCGAAAGGGGTATATCGAGAAAAAAAAAACCGAAGATAGAGTTTGGTTGAGCCCAAATTTACAATGACATCCAACCGATAGTTAGAAGCACTCCTAAAATTTGATATAATTTATAAAACTCGAAAGGGGAATATTAAATTTCCTGTGAGAAATTTGATATAATGTTTGAGTCTCATCTAATTTGGTGAAACATATATATGCGTAAAACTCAAATTTGGTACAAGTTTTAGTAAGGAGTGGAGGTGAGTTTTGGATGATTTTTACGCAAATTTGAGTTTGAGTCTAAATTTCGTGAAGGAGTGGAGATGCTCTAATGCATATCATATATATATTCTTTTCTTTTTTTTCCTTGAGCAAAACACAAGAAAACTTGAACTTTTTCAGAAAATATGAACTTTTAATGAATCTTCTTTTTTGCTGCCAATTTTTTTTTTCTGGAAAATAGTTCCCTATCTATAAGTTGAATTTCAAGTTTATTCTTCTTTGTCCATAATTTATTCTTAATTGAGAAAGTTGTCATATTGCAAATATGTAAGATTTATTTAGGCAAATATATATATTTTCTTGTGAATGCCATCACAAAAAAATCCTGTAATGAAAAACAGTTAAAATTTTTCTCACAAAATGTTTTGTTATAACCAAAATGGTGGTTCTTTTCTTTCACTTTCTACCGTTTTTGTTTTCATTTTTGGTTGTATATATTTTCCCCCTAATCCGAAGGACATTCGTGAGTTGTTGGAATAACTCTCTCTCTCTCTCTTAACCCTAGCTCCTTAACATTATTTTTTTTGCTCGGCAGCTCCTTAACATTATTGTATATTATATTCAGTGGAGTAACTACTGAATCACGACGTACGTACAAATTAGTGACAATAGGTAATTATTTTCTGTTATTATTAAATTTGAAATTGCTTTTGAATAATTAATCTTCTCAGAAAATGTTTTGATATAACATCACCCGGGATAGGTTTAGCTGAGACATTGAGATTTATGCTTCAGAATAATCATTGATCTATATATGACATGAATGCCTAAAATGGCATGGTATGAGGTTGTGGTGTATATATGTACGTTAAAACCTACGTATATATACAATTTCTTTTATAACTAAGTATCCAGGTCTACTTGCGTGTGCCTCGATTAATCACGGGTACCAACCCCACCATCTGCTAATGGGGCCCCATTTAATGTATAAACTGGTCATAAAAGTGTTGATAGCACCTATGAAGTTTCAAAATTTAGACTTTAGAAGCTTATGAGCTAGCAAACTCCTAAGTCTAATGGCTTGATCACTAGGCCAACCCATTGAGATTAACCTTTAATAACTTTTAATGCGTTAGTCATGTGGAAATCTGTACCATATAATAAACACATTTAGCCCATGTTCATGCTATCTTTCTTTTACAAAAGAAACCAGAAAATATAGGAAATTGATTTCTACATTCCTTTAATTAATACAAACACTCTATTTTCGTCTTTTAGCGGGCGAAATTGTAAAATATTTTCTGGTTGAGGGGGGTCTCGCCAACTCCTTGTTGGTGGGTTTTGTAAGGAGTTTTTTTTTTCCTCATTTTCTTTCTTTTTGCTTGATCGAGTAAGTATTTCTTACTTTGGTCAAGCCCCTGATGTAGCCTTTCGAGTTGGTACAATATATTTCGTTTTGCCGAGCAAAAAAAATAATTACGAAACAGTTCCTGCATGCATGCATTTTTTTCCAAATTCCAGATAGTACTGTTCTGTAAATTCATCCGCTAAAAGACGAAAATTCAAACTATGAACTGTCGAGTCTATGAAAATTCAAAATATGAAGTTTGAACTCTTCTTTGGACAATATGAATTGTCGATCGAGTCTATGAAAATTCAAAATATTATTCTTAATTTTCATCTTTGATGTCGAAAGAATCCGGTCTTTGAATTGAATCTTACAAAAAAAAAAACAAACTACATCATCTCTCTTCTATTAGCAAGTGCTACTATGTGTAGATATTATGTACATATAGGTATTGTGGGGCCCACCTCGGGTTCCACAAAGATGATTTAAACTGTCCATTATTTTTAAAATAATTTTTTATAGACTTGTAAAAAATTAGCTCAATTCGATATCACTAAGGATTTTTTCTGAGTTTGTAGTAGCAAAACTGAGTAGTTAAGTAGTTTCACCCCCATAAATTAAGAAAAATTCTGTACTGATATCGGGTTGAGCTGATTATTTACAGGACTCCATAAAAAATATTTTAAAAATAATGGACAGTTCGAATTATCTTTATAAAACCCAAAATGGGCCCCACAAAACTCATATACATAGTTTGTACAAACTCATATGTACCTATAGCTTTATTGTCTATTAGCTAAACTGAAAGGGCAATTGGAAGATATATGTAGTATCTGTGAGCCCCACACTACGTGAGTAACTCTCAACGAGTGATTAATTAGTTTATCTGTTCTTTGATCTTTCGCATCGATGCTATTGTATATTATTACGGCTTCACGCACCTTAAACTAATTCAACTATTGTTATTATAATCACCTCTCCGTACATGCATCGCTAGCCGGCCGGAGAGATGAAAGGAAAAATTGACAAAGCAATCTTTTCTGGTTTTGATCAGATCGCTAGCTAACTAGATTACCCCTCCTTCAAGCAAAGGACAGTATTAATTTGGAATGGCAGTGCATGAATCATTTAAATTCCAATGAAAATACTGCATCAATATTTTTTACTATTTGGGTCAAAAACCTAAAAACAACATGCAAGAAAATGTGAAATTGTACTAACATTTTAGTATTAAAGAGGGGACGAAAATTTTGGTGCTTAAATTTAGGACAATTTAGGTATTTTAGTTGGATAAATATTGTACTATATATACATCTACCAGATATATATACTTGTTTGCTAAAAATGCATATATCCATTGGTCAACTGACCTCATTTTCTATCTTGCATGGCTCTGCTCCTGGAGCTTATACTAGATTGGACTAAAGGGAGATCAAGTATATATTAACGCCATGTGATCATATTTGTCACTTAATTGTAAATCTTATGTTTTGTGGAACTGGCTATATAGAGCCGGTTCTCCTCACACAAAAGTTGACACAAATTTTAACACAACGTACACTAATCGGAGTTTCACGCAGATGATCGGAGCCGTTCAGTTCGTTTAAAATATACACACACTCTGGTTCCTCTAAGGACACCCTTAGAGTTGTAAATGTGGACTTCTGTTATTAGCCATTGGATTGTGTTTTCAATGGTCCGGATCTGCGGACGATCTATTTGCGAAAATAGATACTATTCTAGCAAATAGATCGTCTGCAGATCTGGACCATTGAAAAAACAATCCAACGGCTGGTAACAGAAGTCTGCATTTCGCATATATGCAGATGCCCTTGGTAGAAGAATACATATGGAAGCTAGGCATCTAATAAGTATCTGGTTGAACTAAAGAGTTTAATAAAAAATGAGCAAAAGACATATATACTAAAAAAGAAATGACATTAAATCCGTGTGCACGTAGGGAAAAGCAAAACAGTTAAGATGAATCAACATCAGTACTCTGATCATATTATACTATATGGCTGTAGATTTGGAATTGAAACTGATTTTGCCATAGAAGCATCGTCGATCATTTATTCATTTTACTCACCAATCCTCAAATCCATCGGCATGTAAGTATCCAGTACCATGGACAAACACAGCTTGATTTTTGAAGTCTGCAGAGTCCAGGCCATATCTACAGCCATAGCAGAGTGATATTGATTGATTTTATTGCCGTTCAAAAAAAAAAGAGAAGATATTGATTGATTTTATGTCCAGATCGATGTCCTTGGTTTTCCCTTAACATGCACACGGAATTGGTTATATTATTGATATTGTGTTACAACCCCCTTAGTTAAAATGCCATATATATCGATACACCTGCAACTTGAACACACTTGAGGTTGGACTCACCACTTGTATCTAATTAGCCCTCTTCAATTTATAATTCCGTATCTCATTCGCTCAACAAATAAGCTCTAAAGATTGATCTTCCAAATGAACCCTTTGATTTAGTTTACTGCTGAGCAATGGTACTAAAATCATCTGTCATTGATCATGCTATTTATGGGCCACCCATATGAAATTCGCATCACCCACATGTGACGAAGAACAAAGATGAGATATTTCTCATATTGTCTGAACTTTTGCACCAGCATGAAATCTGTAATCGAGAGATACAACAATGTGAAAGAGGAACATCATCAGCTGTTGAATCCTCCCTCGGAAGCCAAGGTACTTTTAAACAACCACCTTCCTCAATTTTCCTCAACTTTTTGTGCATGCATGAGCGATTTTTTGCTTCCCCGGCCTGCATTACAGACGAACTACAAACAGTTATGAACTGACTTCAAGAATCTAATAAACATGCACCAAGCTTAATTAGGTTTCAGATTACAGATGAGATGCAGGCCGTTCTAGCGGGCATGAAGCAAGACTCGAGCCCCACATGATTTGTAAGGCCCATGCATGTACTACGTATTATGCAACGTCAATGAGACGTCAATCTTCATTTGCAGGAAAAAAATATTGTGTAAATTAAACCGCGAAAAAATAAAACTAAAGAACCATAGCTTGGCTTGATAAAATGACTACATTGTACATCCTCGTATACATGGTATGGAAGTAGTAATTCTTCCAATTCGCACCATTGACTCTCCAGATATGTACACAACTGGCCATAACACAATTGTATTAATGAAAATGTCAACTCCATCCACAACGAGATTATTTCCACTAAGATTCAAAATGATAAAGTAACATCCAAATATTAAGGACATGCGAACTATCATTTTGATTATACTAGAATATAGCAAAGAAAGGATGGAAGAAAATAACTGATTGCTAAAAGAATTCACATTGAGCAAATTAATGCGTGAGCTTACTGATTGGTCAATATGCAGTGTAGTAACACTTGATTTGAGCTTATAAAAATTTGAACCGTCCATTGTTTAGTTAAGATCCGAGCCATCGATTGCCAAGGTAAACGGCTGGACCAACCACTCCACATCCGCTTTGCAAGGGGTCCTACATTAAATCTGAGCTATTTTTGCTTTAAAGTATTTTTTTTTTTTGGGATAAGTACTTCCTTTCATTAAAAGCACAAACCACACATACAAAATTTACGGGGCATACCCCTGCTACACATTTGCTGACAACAGAAAGCAAAAACAACTCATTGCAGCACTATACCAGAAAAGCAAAACCTATACAGAGGCAAGAGGCAAAGCAATTACAAACCTAACACCTAGCTGGGCCAAACACACTCCCAGAAAGCTGCCAACTATCACATAACCTCCTACTTTCCTGAGTGGGCTGCACACTCCTCTTAGAGCTAAGTGAGTCTCTTATAGAATTAATGGTGTGGAGGATCAACTGGTCTTGGGGAAGGCCTTTATGCTAAAAGACTCTTTTGTTTCTCTCCAACCAAAGACTGTACATTGTGGCAGCCAGAGCCATCTTCAAAACCACACTACAAAACCTACTACCTTGGGCATTCTGAAGGTACCAAGAAATCACATCAGTTAATAAATGGGACACTTGACCAGAAGAAGATCTACACTAAACAGCATGCAAAACTGCAGAAGACACAGGGCATTGGAAGAAGAGATGATGGTGAGACTCCTCACCATTATCATAGAAACACAGTCCACTTCCACAGTCATGCCCCATTTGAACACTCTGTCTTTGGTACTCAGTTTATTCTAGATAGCCAACCATAAAATAAAGGCCCAACGACGAGGAACATTCCAGCAGAACCAAACAACCTTAGCTTCCCAAGCCGAGTGGACAGAATACCTAGTTGGGTGAGGTAGCCAAACAACTGGGTCGTCCTCTCCACAAACTGGCTTGAAAGTGGGGGGAGTCTGAGATATGATAATTTGAGTGACCCTGTTCTGCTGCCTTAGCCATCTCCAGTTCCCATTACAAATGACAGAGGACACTTTAGAATGCAAAGATCTGCCAAGATTGAAGACAACACTTTCACCAAATCTGTTGAATAAATGGCCAAAAGAGTGTCAATTGTCAAGCCATAAAAAGATTCCATGACCATTACCAACCTTATACTGGATCAAAGGTTGTCCAATGCTTCTAAGGCCAAACACCTTCCTAATAGTCCAGGAGGCATCACTAGGGATATCCATGGACCATAAACACTGTCCTTTAATAATGTAGGTGTGGACCCATTTTACCCAAAGAAGGTCAACCTTTTTGCAAAGGGCCCACAAATGCCTAAGCATGGTAGCTTTGTTCCATTCCTTTATCCTTCTAAATCCCAGACCACCTTCTTCCTTAGGGTTGCACACAAAGTCCCACTTGATTTTAGCAGAAGAGGATTTGAGTTCAATGCCAGACCATAAGAAAGCCATTAAGGTTTGCTCGATTTCCTTAATCACTTTTCCAGGAATGATAAAAATGGAGCTCTAGTAAACTTGAATACTAAACAAACCTGATTGAATCAACTGAGCCCTGCCCCCATAAGACAGATCCTTGTTAGACCACCCCTGAACTCTGCTCAAAATCTTCTCCTTAAGAATAATACAATCTGCAGCCCATAATCTGGTAGAAATAAGGGGAACCCCAAGGTATTTAACCGGAAGAGATGCCACAGGAATAGGAAGGATATGACACAAATCCTCTTGAACACACTCTGGAACCCCAGAAAAAAACACAGAAACTCTAAAGTCTTTTACTTGAAGTTTAATAATGTCGGCCTTGCATTTTCAATTATATTGGAGATAACTAGTTTTTCCTTTATGTATTTGGTAGTTTTGGGAAAGGGAAGTCGCAAGTTTGAGGATACAGCTCCAGCACTTGCAAGAGAGTCACAGGTGAGATCGATATGATGCATCAAGAATATCGATAAATCCTCACAACTAATATATGTGAATTCCACTCTCAGTCTATATATATGATGATGAACATCACTGCGTAAGCTATGCTTAATTACTTCATATCTCCACACAATACTGGGCTGTAACCTAGCTGACTCGAGTTTTGTCGAGTTCGATCGAGCTTGGCTCGTTTACTAAATGAGCCAAAAACTCGAGCTCGACTCAGCTCGAGCCTTAACGAACAGAGCTACCCTTAATAAGCCAAACTCATATGTCTATTTTGACTTTTTTTTTTAAAACTGTCATACATCATTTGAATTAGAAACAAAATATTCTTGCAATAAGCTAAAAAAGTGATGAAATATTCCACTTGCGCAGTTAATTCGAAAAATTACGCATGCATGATAACAATGTATTTTATATAATATCATAACAAATAAAAAAATAAAATCTCGTTATGATTTGAGAATTGTTTATTTTTTTAAACTCGATATTTATTTATTTTTCAAATCTTTTAAATTTTTGACATATATGAAGTTTAATTTTGATGTAAAATTATTTAATGACACCAAAGGCTGAAATTTATTGAGTCGTCACTGCTATTAGAGCTTAAGAGACTCTACGAAGGCTTGTATCTAGCTCATATTAACCAACGTCCATAATAGCCCCTTTTCCATTAATATCTCTCACCTATTTATTTGAACCCGGTGCACACCATAGACCTACTCATTATACACTACAAGACAAGAGATGCTAGGTATACAATCATCCGAACACAATATTAAATACAACCCCTCGTATACACGTGGGTCCCGCGTGTTAAATGTGTGTGAGACCTACGTGTATGTGAGGGGTTGTGTTCGGATAATTGATCACCTAACATTTTTGCTACAAGACCACGTCATTACGATATGGGGTTTTTACCCTACGTTGTGCAGCAATAGACATAATTTTGAAGGGGTTTTTTTTTTTGGGCAAAATGAGGTGAATATAGCAAAGGCTGTCTATTTTTTTTCAAACCTAAGTAAGTTGAGGCCAAAGTTTGACTTTGGCGGTACATTCTTTTTTTAATAACCGAATGTATGCTTGCACGCACTTCGACTAATTCTGGTTTCCTAAAAGTAATGACCAGGCATAACCCCCACTAGTGACCCCAAGGTTTGCTATGTTCGACCTCCGTGAAAATGAAATCTGTGACAATGAAATCTGTGACCTCATGGACGGATGCTTATTGCTTTCTCACAACCATTTGACCACACTCCTTGTGAGGTTTTTTTTCGAATTTTAATGGTCGGTGGAAATAAAATAGAAAATCCCCTCAAGAATAAAACTAGTTAATTGCCACTGAAATAATTGCAGGAAGCTTTTGGGAGAAGAACTTTCTGGTTTGAGCATCAAAGATCTACAAAATCTAGAAAATCAACTCGAAATGAGTTTGAAAACTATCCGTGTGAAAAAGGTAATTTGATGCTTGGCCCCCAAAATGTTTTGCATCTCATAATGCTCCCTCAAAATAAAGTGTATACACATTTTTACGACAATTATCGGTTCCTGCAGGACCAAATTTTATCAGCGGAAATACAAGCACTAAACCAGAAGGTATCCAAAATTCTAAGTTCCTGTTAGAGTTTATACAACTAAGTTGGTTTCCCGATTATTTGATTACAGGAAAGTCTCTCTCGTCAACAAAACATAGAACTGTACAAGAAGGCAAACCAAATCCGTCGAGAAAATACAGGACTTCACAAAAAGGTAGATGGACCGAAACAATTCGCACTATCTACGAATGGCATGAGAAAACATATTTACGTAGCTATCATCGTCTTCGACAGAGAATATTTAGACATTGTTCTCTTTCCAATTCTAAGCAAAATTTGTTTCCCAGGTTTATCGAGCAGAGTTTGTTAGTGAAGCCAGCAGAGGTTCCCAGGTTTCATATGGACGACTCAGATACGACATGAATGCACCCATCAATCTCCAACTAAGCCAGCTAAAGCCTCAAAAGAACGAAGCACCAGGAAAAGCGTTGAAACTCGGGTAATAGTCACAGCTAAAAATCATTTGCCTCCCTAACAAATTCCAAATCTTGTTCATTACAAAATGATATATCAACATTGTATCCTTGAAATTCATACCAGGCTGTGCATTAGCAATGCTAGTTGACAGCGCGGAAGAATGTCCATTGACTAAATTATTGCTTGCAGTTGTTACAGAAGGCTACTACCAGAGGGAGTTTGAAGAACCGCAAGACGAATGTTAAGCACAGCGGCCATTAGATTAATTTGGTGTGACGGGATCGATTGAACCAAATCTAAAGTAATAACTTTCCACGTTCATTTACGCAATAAAAAAATAAACCATGTACGTCTGAATAGTTTTTTTTTTTTTTTGGGTAACAAGCCTAAGGTGTTATTTTAGTTGTCTACAGTTTATATCATTCTTGAAATGGATAACAGGCTGTAGTGTACTTGAGTTTAGTTTGGTTGAGGAAGCTCAAAGTTATTGTGGGTTAGAGTGGGAAAAATATTCATGACTGTTAGGAAATATAAAATTTAAAGCGAATTCATTATGAAAGATTCATGACTGCTAGGAAATATAAAATTTCAGCAGAATATGTGTTAGGCAATGCTTGGGTTTGGGTGGATGACATCAACTGCCTTGTACTTTTTTAGTTTTGTATCTTAGACAATTAGTTTAACTTTGTCCTAGATATTTGTAGTGAATTCTGTATTTTAAGCGTCGTAGGATTACATCAATACAACTTTCACTTTTGTCAAAAAAAAAAAAAAAAGAAGGTTGCCAAATGAAAAAGAGAATTCCTATGAGAAGGAATCATCCTCAATTTCAATAATGGATTTCCAAAAATCAAACTTTGCATGTGGGTAAGAACTACATGATAAAAAAGCGTATACATAACTTGTGCATCCAGATTACTAAAGCAAATCTTTTTTGAAGTGGATGCTCAAGTCAACTCCACAAATCTTTCTCCAAATTACTAACGCAAAGAGACATTTCCTTGCGTTAGTTTCTTTTAGAACTCATAAGCTCGCTGAAGGCCATCATTTTCCACCATTTAATTTTAAGGAAATCATGTATTTCCCCATCACATCAACCAATGTTCTTCCTTGGCTTTTCCCAAATTTCTTCTACTAGACACTGCATGTGTTTAGTATTGTCATGGAAAATGTTGGAGTGCTCTGCAAATGCGCAAAGACAAACCATCTCAGGTTTCTTTACTCCTATATTTCAATGTTATTGCCACTTCGAACTACTGATTCTTTTCATCTTCTACAAATTGTACAATCCCAGCAATGACATGGTGATTTCAAAATCCAAGAAAAATAAAAAAAATAAATAACAGCTTTTCAGTCTTTTTCTTAGATATTTCACAAAATTCTTTTTCAGTCTTTTTCTTTTTCTTGGAAATATTGTGCCCTCTTTCCAACTCCTACCTTGGGAGGGCTGAGAGGGTTTGAAATGAATGAAAATGCTGAAGTTGTGCTAAAAGTGAAATCTTCTCTGCTGTGTTTGCTGGGCGTACGTCCTGCAATTTTGATGTATCTTCTTTGATACCACTTTCCAACTCCCAATCTTGGAGGGCTAAAAGGCTAGAAGTCCCTGTTTTGGCTACAGTTATTGCATTATGCTAGTTCTAAGGCTCTGCAGTGATACTGTCCGCTCTCTGTCATATGCTGCGAATGGAGTTACTCAAGTGCTGCCAAGACTTAATTCAATTGCTGTTGATATGTATCCGGAGGAGTGGCTAAATGTGTCCGTTTATGTAGAAAGTTGTGGTTGTAATGGTTATGGGCTCATTCAATATTCCCATTGGATGTAATTTTCTTTTCTTTTGTTTTCTTTCCGTGTCCTTTTACTATGCTTTATCCTCTATGGCTAGTATTTGGTCTCGTCTCGATGTATCTTTAGTCGAGTTTCTAATAAAATCTTGTTGCCTATAACAAAAAAAAAATTACTTGTATAAAAATCATAATTTTTTATTTTTCCGAATCTTCTCATCGAGACAAATCCTTAATAATATATACAAGTTTGGCGCAAAATTAATACATGTGAAAAAAAATTGAATAAAGTCAAAACCAAAAAATTATTGTTAGTAAAAACTCGACCATTTTTCAACAACTCTCTCTCTCTCTCTCTCTCTCTCTCTCAACATGCAAACTTAAAATTTTTCAACAACTTATTGGTTAGTGAAAATAACTTGACATTTTTCAACAATAACAAGTGATCTTTAAGTTATTGCCTATCGAAAACACCCCTCAAGAAAGTCAACTACTACACTGTCAATTTAGGGGCTTGATTGTTCAACGAGAATAAATGATATATTGAATTTTTATTGATATATCATGAAGTTTTGCTATAGTGATATATTGTCCTTTTGGTTTTGGTTATGAATTGATATATTGAATAGTGAATCAATACGCATTGTACTCTATGACGGCAAAATTAAAAAGTTTATAACTTTGTTAGAATCTCCCAGATTTGCACACGAATGTATGTGGGATCCCACGGGAGACCGACTAGAATCTCCCAGATTTGCACACGAATGTATGTGGGATCCCACGGGGGACCTATGTTAAGGATTTGAAAGCACATATCGGTTGAATGGTCCCTAAAAATTTTGTTGAATAGTGACTTAAATTGCACCGTAATCTATGACGGCAAAATAAAAGAGTTTTTATCTTAATATGCTAGAACCATGCAGACTGTCCACCCAGATTTGCACACGCTTGCGAATCCTGGGAGGCGGGTAACACAGTAAAAAGGTGCCCGCGAGGCTATGTTGAAGTACGGAATCTGCTCGTTGACTTAAAACATTTATTTGGTAAAAAAGTTTGGAAAAGAGTCGATCAAGCTCATATCGGGCTGCCTACGTATCCTTGGGAGGAAGGGAAATCAGGTCGGATGTAGTTCGGACCGTAGTCCGTGTTTAATATCATAAAGGCTAAAATCGAAAGAGGACTAATCCCTACAAGAAACATGTAATTGGTGACGAAAAATTTTCGTCGTCAAAGGTTAGATTTTGTCGCTAAATAAATTAGCGATGAATTTTTCGTCGTCAAAGGTTAGATTTCGTTGCAAAATAAATTGAAGACGAAAAAATTCGTTGCCCAAATTCGTCGGCAAAGGTTGGTCACAAAAGAGCTTGATGAAGAAAAAATAAATTTATTGCCGATTATTCCTTTTGGTGACCAAAAAAATTCGTCGCTAATTCCGTTTTGTATGAGAAAAAATTCCACTTCATGCATCTCCTTGGTTTTGAACCCTGGGCCCTTCGACTAACCACTACCATGCCCGTGCACATTTGATTAACTGCACTGGACATAATTTTCTAAATATATTGGGAATATTTAATATATAACATATGTTCAATATTTATTTTTAGTATTTTTTGATTTCTTTACTATCAAATGTGATAACTAAGAGGAAATCTATTATTCTTTTATTTGTTATGTTTTTAATTAACTTTAAAACATAAAATTATTTATTAAATCTCATTATCTTGCTGGTACGAAATTAGTATTGGTGCAATACACGTAAGGAAAAAAAATACACATTAAACAAAAAAATTAACTTACAATAAACTATTTTTGACTAAATAATCAAAAATTCATCTATATTCGCACTTGGGTTTGGAAAAATGAGAAAAAATTGACCCATTAAAAGTTGAGTACTATGTTTCTTTTGTTCTTTTATATTCGTTTCGTTGGGTAACTGTGTCTCTTAACATATATTAATTTTTTATATGCAACCCTTCAATAAATTTTGCGATCATAAATTATATGAATTCATGACATGGTAAGTTCATAATGTCGCAAATAGTACACATTGGCAAAAAAAAATTAATTTCCTATAACAAAATTGGCGACGAAAAATAATTTCGTCGCCAATTTGGTTACCAAAGGATGCAAAATTGTAATTTCGTCACCAATTTCATTATAAAAAGACAACAAAAAAATTTTCGTCGCTAATTGTGGGGAAGAAATTAATTTTCCGTCACCAATGTGTACTATTTGCGACGAAAATCAATTTCGTCACCATTTTTCGTCACCTTTTACCTGATTTCTTGTAGTGAATATAGGATTTGATCGACCGAGTCCTCGATGGGCTACTGGGAGAGGTTGAGATGAAAGGGGCAACTTTTCTTTCTCGAGTAATGAGGATCATGGGTCCCTGCAGTGCTTCCAAAGCACTGCAATGTGCAGCCACTTCAAGCTACACCGTTTCGACTACCATAAACTAATATTTGCACCATACGGAACCAAGTCCTTCAAGATATTCTCAATTTACTTTGCACTTTTAACCTTTTTTCGAGATTTTTTTAAATTTAAATCAATTTAGTTTAGAAACTCAGGCTCCATTCTTTCTAACTTTTTGTCTAAAACTTTTTTTTCAATAATTTTTACTCTTCGTAACTTTTTATTTATGTTGTGTTTGGATGGGTTTTTGAAAAAAATTTGAGTGGAGAGAAAAATAAGAATAATAATTCAAAGTAGATGTAATGATTGGAGAAAGATAGAGAGAGAAATGAGAATAATGCTTGAAGATAATGGTGAGTAATGAGTATTTTTTGAGTTGGGATTTTTTTTTTAAAAAGCAATCCAAACAAAGCATTAGTTTTTCGTCGTAACTTTTGAGATCAATCATCCATCTCAACTAGATGAATAAGTGAAAAGAATAAAATATGGACTAATGTTTAAAAAAGTTCATGTAGGACGAAAACTTTAGACAGAATTAAGGATTGTATAATTTCATGTAGTCTTATAAAATTTAGTTTCACTTGAATTTCTTTAAGTGTTTGATCTAATTATCTAACTTCCATTCAAAATTGAGAATTCTAAATTCTTAATCTGAAGTAAGTTTATCAGATCGGGCACTTACAGTTATCTAATCAAGCCGAAATTGTACAATGCTACTCGAAAACTATTTTAAAATTAAATATTAGCTCGGATAAGTGACTAATGTAGTTGAATTTTTTTTGTGTGTAAATCGAACAACTTATCTTTTTCGAAAATCGGGCCTCTCTTCCAACATCCAACAGACTATACTATGTTTTTAAGATAAATTAATTAAAATTAAGAAAATCTCAAAAAAGGTAAAAGTGCAAAGTAGATGAGAATATATTGAAGAACTTGGTTCCATATAGTGCAAATATTCATTTAGTGGAGTCAAAACGGTGTAGCTTAATGTGGCTGCACATTGCAGTGCTTTGGAAGCACTGCAGGGACCCAAGATCCGAGTAATGAGGAACCAATTCTGTTGAAGACCCAGGACACCTATAAGGCATTTCAGGGTGGAGAAAGACTTAGACGTAAGGGGCAACTTTTCTTTCTTGAGCGAGGAGAAAGTAGTGAGTGGATCCCTTTTTCTGTTGAAAACCCGGAATCTGTTGAAAACTCGGGATGCCCATAAGGCATCTCCGGGATAGAAAACATGTCACATAGGTTAAGATTGGGAGAAAGTTTGAGATAGGGAGTGACCAGGTCCTTAGGACAGGCTCCCCCCCCCCCCCCCCACACAACTCCCTCGCCAGGCCCGACCACCTTTACCCCTGCCCCTCCTCCCCCTCCGTTTTAGGTTTTTTTTTTTTAACTTTTACTAATTTTTTTTTTTACTTTTAAAAGACTTTAATTACTGTTTTTTTTTTTTAACTTCTACTAGTTTTTTTTGTTTGCTTTTACAAGACTTTAATTACTGTTTGAGTTTTTTTTTTTTTACTTTTACTAGTTTTTTTGTTTTACTTTTACTAGTTTTTTTTTTACTTTTGAAAGACTTCTTACTATAATTTTAATTAATAAATGAATAATTAAAACATAACTTGTACTAATTTCGTCGAAGAGTGAAATTACATGAAAATTCAATTTCAAATCAATGTTTCCATCAAATTTTGCTCCTGCCCCTCTTGGTCTTGTATCTATTATTTCTTTCCCCAAACTAATTCGTGTTGCATAATGAGCAGCCCATCTTTTAGCTTGGTTTGATGCATTGTTCCACCACTATATTGGGAAGGGTGGTATAGGGTAATAAGGCTGCAAGAAAAATTGCATCCCCAAACTAATTCGTGTTGCATAATGAGCAGCCCATTTTTTAGCTTGGTTTGATGCATTGTTCCACTACTATATTGGGAAGGGTGGTATAGGGTAATAAGGCTGCAAGAAAAATTGTACAAAGATTGCTCTTAATACGGGTAATAGTTATTTCAATGCGCTCTTGGACTGAAATTGGAGGGGATCTCAATTGCCTATAAATACCCCCCTTGCATTTATATGCAAAGGGGTTCACAAGGTTAATACTCATAAAAACTCCTAAGCTCTCTCTTTCTTTCTTTCCTCCTTGTTTTGCTTTCTCTTGTCTCTCACCAGTTGAAAGAGTAAGTAAATACCCTTTCATACACTCACCACACCCCCATACTCATCATGCATCCCTCAAACCTCAAGTTCAATCTCCAACATTCCATCAACCGTAAAACCAAAGGTATATAACCTTTTGCTTACCTTCTATTCTGACCCCTGAGTGGGGGCTGGCGGGGTCAAGGCCGGTAATCAACACCAGTCTTAACCCTAAGACTAGCAAAGAGTCAAGGGTCGTGTGAAGTGATAAATGGCGCATGCCGGTATACCTTAGCCGTACGCCAGTCATGGTAGTATGTGCACTACTAGCGCGGGGGTCATTGATCACTCATTTTTCCATTTTCTTTTACTTTTATCACCTTACAGCATGCTAATATCTAGTTTACTGCTTTCTGTACTTTAGAACTGAGTAGTTGTTAATCTGTTACTTTTACTTTAGAAGGCCTCTGGGATTCTTCTGGCATATTCCAGAACCTAGATGATGTAAAGCCAAGCACTGGATCAACGAAATAACTAGCTTACAGTCCATTGTGATCGGCGTACGGCAGTTATTATGAGGTCCAGTGGTTGGCCCTTGCATGTCAACTAATCCTGGCCTCTGTGTACTTCCCCACACTATTTATGGGGTGTTCTGCTGATTTTTTTTGGCTCTAAAGCCATATCTGCTGTCTGTAACTATATTTATTCTGCTATATTATCTGCGTGGTTTGTTCTGGGTGTGCACTAGTCCTTTCTAGAGTCCAGAGGATTGAGAATAGAAGCTGTGGATTTAGATTAACCAGCGCACACCAGTCATAGTGTGCTGTACACAGGTCATCCCTGTATGCAATGGCCTGGTCAGTGCATACAGGATTATTTCTGCATGCATCATTCTGGATTAGTATGTCCCCAGTTTGTCTAAAATGCTCACAGGTGCTTGTTCTCATTCTATATTCATTGTTTCAATCAAACATCCATCACATTTTGTCATATAATACAACTTGTTACAGTTTTAATTCCCTTTAAATTGTTCCCCCTGCCCTATCTGGCTAAAAAGTGATTAATGAGATAAAAATATAAATATTTTACAAAATATCTGAGTAGAGACCGATCTCTGGATTGGGCGAGAGGGGTGCCATAAAACCCTTCCCCTCTCGCAACCTGGCTCCCGAACCTCAGATATCGAAAGTGACGACGGATCAGTCTATGTCTTTTCAAAATCAAACAACGTAGTAAACGTTTCAAGTTCGGTTCCTTGGGTATTTCACTGCTAAAACCCGAATGACGACTCTGAATTGAAGCGTTTCGCCGCACTTTTTCAAAAAACGGGCGCACCCAATTTCATACATGAAAGTCAAACTTTCGGGCCGTGTGCCAACAACTACTCAATTTCTTGCCTCTTTTTATCGAGAACATCTTCGCTTTAGTGCACACTTTTTGAGTGTGCAACCGACTCATCCCTTCGATGGGATTTACTGCTTCTTGTGGACCCTAAGGCTGTCCTCCCCTCCCTGCTCCTAGAGTTGTTATGAACAGTTAGGGGGCGGCTTTTACTAGTGGTCCTCCCATGTCTGCCTTCGGGCTTTCTCGGAGCCCCTGGTGGAGATTTATCTCCACCTCCATTTAGCAGATTCTTTGGATCGAGTGGTGTTATTGGATTTTCTTCTACCATGGACGTATTTTTTAGAGAACTCTATCGTTTCCCACATACGGCGCCAATTGTAGGGGGATGAAAATAATTTATGCTTAGAACAACACCAGATTGCAACGGCTACTCGAACCTCTTCACCAGAACCCTAATCTATCGTCGGAACCCTAGTCTACAAAACAGATAAGAGGTGAGCACCCCTTTGCCTCTCGTGGCAAAGACCCTCCGATACCTAACTTAGTATCATGTACTAGCAGAAAAATCCTAATTATCAGTAGGAAAACAATATGAATGTAACGTACTGAGTACATTTCTCCTCTAGGTTTACCTCGTATTTATGGATATGCATATTCTTGCTGTCTAAGCATCCTTGTTACCCTAGGTTTTCTATCTCGTATGGAAAACCCAGGATATCGTGGATTCTCATTCCCTTATCAGTTCATTACTTTAGTCGTTTTAGAACTCTTTTTCATAGCTGGCCGAACATCTCATTCCCATTGGGTATCTTTCTCAAATCCTATATTCTCGAGATCTTATTTCTTTATAGAATCCTTCTATTTTGGAACCTTTCAGAATGTTCCTTTTACTCCAACACTTGATTGGAATTCTTTTCTTGTTCGGCTATCTCATTGTCGAACAGATTGTCTGGACCAGTCACTTTAAGTGTAACTAGTCTTTTATCAATTTATTTTAGATCAAATGTCTTTTTAGGAGTTTTCTTTCTGTTCGGCTTTATCTTTGCTAAACAAGTTACTTAAACCAGTGACTTTATATGTCACTGTCCCTTTATTAATCTTTTGGTCCAATAACTTTGCATGTTATTTGGTCCTTATCCCCGAGCACTGTCTTGCACGACAATTGTTCTATCTTTACTCAAACCATGTTCCCACATAACGCCTGTTCGGGCATTATTCACACTTGTTCAGGAATACCTCCCTACAATTAGCGTTAAGTATTTATGGCGGGGAGAGAGAGAACATTAAAAAATATATTGAGTTGGAGGTAGGTGAGATGTCGGATAAAGAGCTTTATGGCATTGTTGATAGCTTTGATGATTTGGCGGAAGGTGCCTCCATTTCTGTAGAGTTTTGATTCTGTCTTCTATTCCTTTTGGGTTTTTGTGTGTTGTCTTTGCTACTAGCCTGCTGTTTGTGTTCTGTTGGGGTTGTTGGGGTTATGTTTTCGGTTGCTTCTATGGCCGATTTTGCTTTCCCAGATCTTTCACTTATTTTCAGTTGCTTCTATGGCTGTTGTTGTTTTTTTTGGTATGACTATGTTTATAAGCGTCCTTTTTGTTTGGCGGTTATTTTTGGGGTGTAGGTTATTTTTTTAGGGTTTGGGCTTGGCTTTTTTTGTTGGTCTCTTGCCAACGTTTTGGGTCTCAGGTAACCTTAGGTTAGTAATTTTTCCTTCAGTTGCCCTTATCCTTTTAATCTTTGTATCTTTTCAAAGATTAATAAATTTCTTTTGCTGAGAAAAAAATAGGATTTAAGTGACGGAGAAGTATATTGCTTATAATTAATACTCCCTCCGTTCCATTTTCATTGTCCATTTTTTAATTGCTTATATCTTTCAATCTATAATATTTTTCATAATTTTGAAAATTTTGTATTATAGAACTAATCGAGATCTATCAAATAAGATCTATATTACATATTTTTCAAGATCCACACTAAAAGATATAGACAAAAAAATATAAACAAAATACATAAAGAGACAAACAAAATAATGAATATTGAAATGGAACAAAGGGAGTAACTACCACAGCCCACTCGCAAATAATAATAAAAAAAGCATCAGAAATGTAAATAGAAAAGAAACCTGTACTTGTAGATTTTGTTATAAGGTTGTGGAGAGAGGAGCAACGTCCAAGGAACATAAAAAAGAAATACTCAAACTTGAGCATTAAACAAGTAACCCCCCCAGTTAAAGGTTGGATTAATCGAGTTGTGCATAATTTGATACGAACACCTAAGTTTTTTGAAAAGCAAAAAAAAATTAATTAATGTTTGAAATTATTACAAAGATTAACATAAATAAGAAATGATGACATCAAATCCCTAGCCTAAGACCTAAGCAATCTACAACACTAAGGCCTCGATTGGATATGTGGTATACGTTTTTGATGTATTATTTATGGATGGGTGATATGATAGTAGGAAGTATTAGTTAAAAAAGGAGGGCTCACATTGATGTGATATTTATGATGGGGGATAAAATAATACTTGATTTGGATGGAGTATAAATTAGGGATATAAGGAAAAGTGTATAATGTAAAAAGTTGCCAATTGATTATTTTGCCCTTGTGCAGTCTTAAAATAGATAATGCATTATATTAATTATATAATTACAAAACTCAATTATTTTCATTATAATAAATCTATAATAATTTATTTTACTAATAAATTAAACATTATAATTATTTATTAATTATAAATTCATTTTTTAAATTTTTTAATATATTTTTTAAACAGTTTATATATTAAAAAACATGGTTAAAAATTAAGTGCTCCAATTTTTAACTCGTTTGAATCAGTGCAAAGATTTTAAATTTCTAATCATTTTATCCTAAATATTCATATAAATTTTTGGCTCTAAAGCTTCTAATTTAATTCTAGGGCTCTCTTAGGGCACTCATTGAAAGCCTTAGAGCCAAAAATTCATTATGACCATTTATGATAAAATAAAATAAAAAGATCTTCGCATCAGTTTAAACGGATTAATATTTTAACCTTGTTTTTTAATATAGAAACGGTGTAAAAAAAATTAACATAGAAATGGTGTAAAAAAAAAAAGTGCTCCAATTTTCAAACCATTTAAACCTGTGCGAAGATCTTATTTTTCTAATCATTTTATCATAAATGGTCATAATAAAAATTTGGCTCTAAAACTTTCAATGAGCGCCCTAAAAGAGCTCTAGAACTAAATAACCGTGTACTGTGGTGTTGGAAAAGGGGGATGATAGAGGTAGAAAGGTATTAAAAAAAAAAAAAAAAGGTGTATACAGCCGGATGATCTATTGCAACCTCCAGAGGTGGCAAGAATCTATGCCGAATTACCGGGATAAACCACGACGGGGATAAGTTTATACACCACAAAACATTGTATCCAAACGGCACAGAAGCTGTCGTGTCAATCCCTCATCCGGGTGTCTTGCCTTTAACACCCACTGAACACAGCATCCAAGCGAGCCCCGAGGGTAAATTTATGCCAACTCAATCTCCAAATTTGGCAAGAAATTAAATACGAAAAATCTTTTGGAACAAAATTCACACCCGTTGGCCTAAACGGCTATATATGTAAATACTTGCTTATAGAAAGTGCTATAGTACAGAATTTAATTGAAAGCTAAGTGTAGGTATGCGATATTGGGGATATCGTGGTGTGCACATGAGTACCGTGTTGCGCACCTCTGAATCGTTAGATTGTATATTCGGTGACTCGGATCTCATCTCGGCAATTAATAAATGGCTCTCAATCGTTGGTTGTCGAAATGAGATCCGAGCCGTCGGATGCACGATCCGACGGCTAGTAGGTGCGCAGCATGGTGCATAGCACCAACCCGAAGTCGGTACATATGCTAATGCAACACTTAAATGGTCACAGGATTGTTCTTAGATTTAGCAATACGAATTTTTTTTTTTTTTGAACAACAGATTTAGAAAGATGATGCCATCAAATCCTTGTTACTTTAGTCTTTGTAATAATTTCAAAGATTATATAGTAATTTTTTATAAAAAATGAGCGGTTCGAATAATTTTTATGGGGTCCGAGATGGGTCTCAAAAAATATGTATGTTATTTATGTAAAACAATCTGTGCCGAAAGGTGTTTTGTATCATGTATGTCGTGGTCCTTTTTTCTTTTCTTTTTTTGCTTTTGGTTGTGTCCCTTTTGTGCGTGCGTATATGTGTGCGTGTGGATTTTTTCTTCGGTGTCATCCCTTTCAGTTAGAATAAACAACTCGATCTGTTTAGATTTGAAAGCAAATAGAATTTGTTGAATGGCCTCTAATAAATTGTTGTAATAGTGAACCAAATCGATACGTACGTCTTCTTTGACAGCAAAACAAAGATAAACTTAGTTATGGACTTCACACCCAGGTTTGTGCAGGCCTGCACACGTTTGCGAATGTTTGTCTAAAGCACATGCGTGCAGGGAAATGTGCAAATGTGTGCTTACAATCAGAGGCGGACCTATATACCATGGGGCACGGGGCCCACTTGATTTTGTAAAATTAAATTAATACATTCTTAAATAATTCAATTATATCCAATAAATTTATGAGAGTGGTCTATTAAAATTACTTTAAATTCCCTGTTAATGGATCTTTCTTAGGTCTATTTTTTAGAGTGCTAGATTTTCACACAACCTTTTTGTGTAAACATACTCCTTTCTCTTAATTACTCATTCCGCCCTAAAATGATAGTCCGGTTCACAAAACGAGGAATTAAAAATAATAGATTTTTTTGAAGAAAATTAAAAACTTTTCATTAATTTATAGAACTCAATGAAATGTAGTAAATTGTCAAAAAAAAGTTTAAATATTTCTTCAAAAATTTGCATGATTTTTAAGTCCTTGTTTTGTGAACCGGATTGTCCATTTGGGACAAAGGCAGTATAAGAAAAGCCCATATATGTACACCAACATGTTATTTTACCGGGGAAAAAATGTATTTTTGAGTAATTGTAAACATACACATATGTGAAGTTTACCAATATGTGCCCCACTAATACAAATTTCTGGGTCCGTCACTGCTTATGATGTGTGTGCATATGCAACCGTACGTGGTTTTAAACTTGAGATAGACTTTTTCATGGAGGCTCAGTAAACAACCGGTTCATAGAGCAGTGCAATCTCAACAGTGCATTTTGGATCATCCAAAAACACTTTGAATGATCGCGATTGGGTTCCGTAACTTCTTTCTGCCTTCCTTATAAAGCATATTCCATTGCCTTTATAAACATTTCTCCAAAGCACCCTTCTCTCTCATCTTTCTCTCTAGACCTTCCTAACAGCTCAAAGTAGTAACCTCCGTGAGTTTTCCTTATTATTTTCTTGTCTTCTCTTCATTTTTTCTAATTTCGTACATGCTATTGGAATTTCTACTTAGATTTCAAACCTTTCTATTTTTAGCTGATTATATCGATTGATTAGTCTTTCTTATTACTCTCAAGAACTTTTTTGGGTATCTTGTAACTTTTTTTTTTTTTTGATATTCTTTTCTGTTTGATCTACGAAGCTATAGCCAAGAAAAACCCTAGAAAAAATATCAAATAAGATTGAAGAGATGGGGAGAGGGAAGGTCGTGATCAGAAGGATCGAAAACTCAACAAGAAGGCAAGTAACTTTCTCCAAGCGAAGAAACGGATTGCTCAAGAAGGCTAAGGAGCTATCAGTACTTTGTGATGCTGAAGTTGGACTAATTATTTTTTCGAGCACGGAAAAGTTATCTGACTTTGCAAGCACCAGGTAATTTAGATTAATTCTTTAATTTCTCTCTAATTATATGTACATCAACTTAATTATAATTTATATGGAAACTCATGAAATAGCTTTTCAATACCGGGAAATTATTTGGGTGGTATAGGATTAACTTTTGCATTGCATTTAATATAGTCAGACATATAAATGCATCTGATCAATTGAAAAGAGAGATAATTATAGTTTAGCAAATGTTCATGATATGGCTAGCGTTAGCTAAGGATATTTGACATGTCTATGCATCTCTCTCTCTCTCTCTCTCTCTCTCTCTCTCTCTCTCTCTCTCTCATATAGATGCTTTTAGGACAAACAGATTTTTATCTTGAGGTATTGCCAGGAGAAGAAAGGAGGCCTACCATCAAGCGTTTAATTAGAAAGACTAAGAATGATATAAATGAGGACAAGAGAAAAAAAATGCATTTTTGTGTGTTTGCTTAGAAAGAAAATGAGAGAAAGTGCAAGGAATTAAAGAATCATGTAACTAAGAGCACCTCCACCCCTTATCCAGGAAAAATTTGAGTAAAAACTTTATTTGATATGGCTCAATCCAATGGTTACCCCATTTTTTCTCAAAATTTGCTTGAAACAAATTTTCAAATACCATTTCCCTACGGGATCTAGGTTTTGTGCCACTCACAACGGCAATATGGTCGTCATCCTCATCTCCGGGTAAGCTATATCATCGTCGTCGTCTCCAGATAAGCTAGGTTGCGGAGTAAGCTATGTTTGTGGAGAAAACTGAGCTCATCTAAAGAAGTAAAACGACAATGTGTCTCGTCACTAGAAAATGAGTTTGGGGTTTGACGATGAACCGACTCCTTCTCCGATGCAAACAGGTCCCGGAGATGACGACAAAGAACTCCGGCCTTCGACAAACACCACCCCCACTAAGTAGCCGTGAGAAATTTGATATAGTGTTTGAGTCTCACCTGATTTGGTGAAACATTTGCGTACAACTCAAATTAATTTGGTATAAGTTTCAGTAAGGAGTGGAGGTGGGTTTTAATTGGATGATTTTTATTCAAATTTGAGTTTGAATTTAAATTTTGTGAAGAAGTGGCGATGCTCTAATGCATATCATATATTCTTTTCTTTTCTTTTCTTCTCTTTTTTCCAGTGAGAAATTTGATATAATGTTTGAGTCTCACCTAATTTGGTGAAAACATTTGCGTAAAACTCAAATTTGGTATAAGTTTTAGTAAGGAGTGGAGGTGGATTTTGGATGATTTTTACTCAAATTTGAGTTTGAGTCTAAATTTCGTGGAGTGGAGATGCTCTAAAGCATATCATATATTCTTTTCTTTTCTTTTCTTTTTTCTTTGAGAAAAACACAAGAAAACTTGAACTTTTTCAGAAAACGTGAACCTTTAATGAATCTTCTTTTTTGCCGCCAAAAAAGAACTTTTTCTGGAAAATAGTTTTCCCTATCTATAAAGTTGAATTTCAAATTTATTCTTAATTGAGAAAGTTTTCATATTTCAAATATGTAAGATTTATTTAGGTAAATGTATATATTTTCTTCGAATGCCATCACAAAAAAATCCTGTCATGGAAAACAGTTAAATTTTCTCACAAAATATTTTGTTATAACCAAAATGGTGGTTCTTTTCTTTCATTTTCTACCATTTTTGTTTTCATTTATGGTTGTATATATTTTCCCCCTAATCCAAAGGACATTCGTGAGTTAATTGTAATATATGTATGGTTGTATATATTTTGTTAATTGTATGTACAAATTCATGGCAATATATGTAATTATTTTTCACTTTTTATTAAATTTGAAATTGCTTTTGAATAATTAATCTTCTCACAAAATGTTTTGATATAACCAAAATGATTGCTTTCGTTTGTTTGTTTTTCAAAGTTAAAACATCACCCGGGGTAGGTTTAGCTGAGACGTTGAAATTTATGCTTCAGAATAATCAGAGATCTATATATGACATGAATGCCTAAAATGGCATGGTATGAGGTTGTGGTGTATATATGTACACGTTAAAACCTATATACGTTTATATAGAATTTCTTTTATAATTAACCAAGTATCCGGGCCAGCTTGCGTGTGTCTCAACTAATCATGGGGGACCAATCCCATCATCTGCTAGTGGAGCCCCATTGAATGTATAAATTGGCTTCAAAAGTGTTGATAGCACCTCTAAAATTTCGAGGCTTATACTTTAGAAGCTTAGGAGCAAACTTCTAACTCTCATGGCTTGACCACTAGACCAATCCATTGAGATTAATTTTTAAAAATATTTAATGCATTAGTCATGTGGAAATCTCTACCGTAGTAATAAACACATTTAGCCCATGTTCATGCTATTTTTCTTTAACAAAAAGAAACCAAAAAATATATAAAATTGATTTCTACAATCCCTTAATTGATTCGAACACTCCATTTTTGTCTTTTAGTGGGTGAATTTACGAAATAGTTCCTGCATGCATACAGTCTTTCCAAATTTCAAAGTCTATTTCGTGAATTCACCTGCTAAAAGATGGAAATTCAAAATATGAACTGTCGAGTCTATGAAAATTCAAAATATTATTCTTAATTTTTCATCTTTAACGTCGAAAGAATCCAATCTTGGAATTGAATCCTACAACAAAAAAAAAAAAAAACCATTCCATCATCTCTCTTCTATTAGCTAAATTGAAAGGCCAATTGAAAGATATACTATGTATTATCTGTGAGCCCCATACTACGTGAGTAATTCTCAACAATGGGGACAACATATACATGCACAATATCCTTTGACTTAGTTTTTCTTAGTCTCAGACTAAATAGTTTAAGAAGTCATCGCTCGATCTCCAAGTGAAATTAAAGAGAAACTAAAAGTTTTAATAGGTGCGATCGAGTGATTAATTAATTAGTTTATTTTCTTTGATCTTTCGCATCGATGCTATTATATATTATTACGGCTTTACGCACCTTAAACTAACTCAACTATTGTTATTATAATCACCCCTTCGTACGTTCATCGCTGGCCGGCCGGAGAGATGAAAGGAAAAATTGAGAAAGAAATCTTCTTTGGTTTTGATCAGATCGCTATAGCTAGCTAAATTGCCCTTCCTTCAAGCAAAGGACAGTATTGATTTGAAATGGCTGTACGTGCACGAATCATTTAAATTCCAATGAAAATACTGCATCAATATTTTTTATTACCTGGGTCGAAAACCTAAAAACAACATGGAAGAAAATGCGAAATTGTAACATTTTAGTATTAAAGTGGGGACGAAAATTGTGGTGCTTAAATTTGGGACAATTTAATTAGGTATTTTAGTTGGATAAATATTGTACTATATATACATCTACCAGACATATATACTTGTTTGCTAAAATTGCATATATCCATTGGTCGTACTGACCTCATTTTCTATCTTGCATGGCTCTGCTCCTAAAGCTTATACTAGACTGGACTAAAGTGAGATCATGTTTGTCACTTAATTGAAAATCTTATGTTTTGTGGAACTGGCTATATATATAATTATCAGGTTGAACTAATGAGTTTCATTAAAAATGAGCAAATGACATAAAAAAAAAGAAAAAGAAAAAAGAAATTAAATCCGTGTGCACTTAGGGAATTGCAAAACATTTAAGATGAATCAACATCAGTACTCTGATAGTATATATTATATGGCTGTAGATTTGGAATTGAAACTGATTTTGCATCATCATTTTACTCACTGTTCTGATGATAATTGGATACATATATGTCACTTCGCCCATGTCCTATAAACTGTGTTTCGTGTCATGCAGGTCCGTTTACTTAGTCGTGTCGTGCCGTTTTTCAATCGTGTCGTGCCGTGCCGGCCCGTTTACTTAATCGTGCCATGCTGTTTTTTAATCGTGTCATGTCATGCCGTGTCGTGCTCATGCCAGCACATCTCCAACCGATTTTCATCCAAAAAAATTCTTCCCAGGAAGCAAATAGATTGTAGGGAACTTGGGTTCAAGTCCCAGGAGACCCTTTTGGAACTGGAGTAATTTTTTTTTTATTTCGTATTAGATCTTGGAATAGATAATAATATTCGACTCTTGTACTTTTTGTATTAAATTACTTATGTTTTAGTGATTGTAGATGTTACTCAAGACCAATATTCAAATATTTTGCACACCATAAATGTTTGTCTAGCCAAAAAACTGAAACGAGCCTCATACCCATCCAAGTTTTAAAAGCTTATTTTTGCTAGATTACGAAGCTAAATGCCTTGTTTACTATTTTTACCATATATTAGCCACATAACGAGTCAATTTATTTAATATGACATAGCGAGTAAATTTATTTCTACCTTACTTGATAATATTACAAGTCATGACATAGCGAGTTAATTTATTTAATAGAATTAAAATTATTTTCTTCCCTGTGCCGAGTTAGAATTGTACCGTACTTGTTCCACTTCAATACCATGCACATGCCATGTCCGACTAAGATTATTTCATGCCATGCCGTGTCAGGCCAACTTTCATGTCGTGCCCACCCACTTCCATGCCCGTGCCATGCCTCATGCCCACTAAGACTGTATTGTGTTGTGTCGTGCCGTATCAAGCCAAGACCGTACCTGTGACGCGTGTCGTGCCACATTTAAAAGTGTCGGGCCGGTCCAGCCCGGCCCATTTGACACCTCTATGTCCACCATGGACAAACACAGCTTGATTTTTGAAGTCTTGAGTCCCATATCTACAGCCATAGCAGAGTGATATGGATTGATTTTTTTGCCGTTCAAAAAAAAAGATATTGATTGACTTTATGTCCTTGGTTTTCCCTTTAACATGCACACGGAATTGGTTATATATATATATATATTTTGTGTTACAATCCCCTTAGTTAAAATCCCATATATACCGATACACCTGCAACTTGAACACACTCGAGGTTGGACTCACCACTCGTATCTAATTAGCCTCTTTGATTTATAATTCCGTATTTCATTCGCTCAACAAATAAGTTTTAAAAGATTCTTCCAAATGAACCCTTTGATTTACTGCTGAACCATGGTACTGAAATCATCTATCGTTGATCATGCTATTTGTGGGCCACCCATATGAAATTCGTATCACCCACACGTGACGAAGAACAAAGATGAGATATTTCTCATATTGTCTTAACTTTTGCACCAGCATGAAATCTGTAATCGAAAGATACAACAACGTGAAAGAGGAACATCATCAGCTGTTGAATCCTCCCTCGGAAGCCAAGGTACTTTTAAACAACCACCTTTCTGATCAACTTTTCGCGCATGCATGAGTGATTTTTTTCTTCCCCTGCCTGCATTACAGACGAACTACAAAGAATTATGAATTGACTTCAAGAATCTAATAAACATGCACCGAGGTTAATTATTTGGTTCGAATTACGGAAGAGATCGATGCAGGGTCGTTCTAGTGGGCATGAAGCAAGTCTCAAGCCCCACATGATTTTGTAAGGCCCATGCATGTACTGCGTATGCAACCTCAATGAGACGTCGATCTTCATTTGCAGGAAAAAAATATCGTGTAAATTAAACCGCGAAAAAATAAAACTAAGAACTATAGCATGGCTTGATGAAATTACTACATTGTACATCCTCGGATATATATGCAAGTAGCCAAAACAGAAGTTTATTAATGAAGATGTTAACTCCATCCACAACGAGATTATTTCCAGTAAGATTCAAAATGATTAGCAATAAAATAACGTCAAAATATTAAGGACAAACTGTCATTTTCATAACTACTACTAGAATATAGCAAAGAGAGGATGGAAGAAAACAACTGGTTGCTAACCTTTTCAGTCTTCAGTTTTTTATTTTTAAAAAATTAGAAGTAGAAATAGGATTATGTTTTCATAAATTAAAAACAAGAAACATGTTTGGTAATATTTGTGTTTCTCAAAAAAAAAAAAAAAACTGGGAAAAATATTTTTTTGGTAGTTTTCATAGTTTACAATAATTCTAAAAAAGTTTATGGAAAACAAAAAAAGTATAAACTTGTTACCAAACAAGTTTTCTTCATTAATTTTAAAAAACCAAAAACAAAAATCAAAAACTGAAAATAAAAAGGTTACCAAACATCCAATTCACATTGAGCAAATTAATGCGTGAGCTTATTGATTGGTCAGTACGTAGTGTAGTAATACTTGAATACCTAATCTTTCAAGCTACTTTTCTATTTAATTCTTCATCAATCATGGATAAGTGTATTGGCTGCCGAGCATCTCCCTGTAAAGCGGTACCGAGTGGCCGATCCGATTGTTCATCTCGGTACGGATGACTTGAATTAAATCGGAACCCATACAAATCTAAGCAGGTCATTGTTTGGTTAAGATCCAAGCGATCGATTACCGAGATGAACGGGTGGATCAGCCACTCCACACCCGCTTTGCAAGGGGTCCTACATTAATCTAATCTATTTTTGCTTGAGCTTTTGGGCCATGTGGTGTGGCTTGTGGATCAAAATTAAAATATTGAGCTAGTGATCTGCTTAGAGCGTTACATGTGGTATTAAAGCTATCTGTCGTGTACACACCATGTGGGCCTTGGAATTTGGTTGAATTTGGTTGTTAGTTTGATTTGTATTGGTGATTATAGTACTCAACCTCTCGCGAGGGCGAGAGGCTATAAAATTGAGAAGATTGTAAAACTCTTTTACTTAGAAGTTTAATAATGTTGGCCTTGCATTTTCAAATTATATTGGACATAACTAGTTTCCTTATTGTATTTGGTAGTTTTGGGAAAGAGAAGTCGCAAGTTCGAGGATACAGCTCCAGCACTTGCAAGAGAGTCACAGGTGAGATCGATATGATACATCAACATAAATATTCCTCACAACTAATATGAATAGCAGGGCTGGCCCCAACCTTTGGATTGCCCAAGTCCAATCCCAATTCCAAGCTTGGTTGCCCACTTTTTTTTTTTTATTCGGCAAAATAACATTTTATTAGTGGAACTTGTCAAAGGATACACAAGTAAGGATAGAGGTGAAGAGAATCCAACCAAAATTATTATTGAGTCATGTAAAATATAAAAAGATGTATAAGTAAAAAAATTTAATTAAGATTATATTCTGCTCTTAGTTTGAATTATATTAAAAATCAAAATTAAAATGGAACCCAACATTTGAGACAATAGCGACGCCACTGGGACGTTTGCCAAGTCCAAGGGCCGGCCCTGTTGAATAGCATCACTACGTAAGCTAAGCTTACTTCATATCTCCACACAATACTATGAGACAATAGCGACGCCAATGTAAAAGCAGTGCGGTCAAGTGAACCCCCAGTAAATAGAAGTTTTGCAAAAATTACGAAGCATATATGTCTACGTAGTTTACTTAATGGTAACTTTTTTTTATAGGCAAAGAGTAACATTTTATTAGGGAAAAAAAAGAGGAATCCAACCGAAAGTTGGAACATACAACCAAAGGGACAAAGCCTAATACAACACTAAAGGGCCTAAAACGCCCAAATAAACAAAATACAACACATACAACCCAAAAGGCCTAAAAAATCCAAATAAAACAATAAAGCACAACCTAAAGAAATCCAAAACTTAACCCTAGCAAGAGTTGCCGTCCACCGTTCTGACAGGACACCGCCACCACAAGTCAAGCTCCTCCAACAACCACAGCCACCACTAGCCACCCCACCAAAACCTAGAACATCACCAACCTACCGCGGACGCTACACCAAACCGTTAGGTGAGATCCAGGCCGTCCAACAATAGCCACGCACGGGAGCCAGCACCGGCCACTCCATCCAACACGAAAGACCCATAGCCGTTAAGGAAAATTGGAGAACCCAGTCATAAACTCCGACCAGAAAACTTTGGGTAGACTAACGATTGAGAGACAGGGACAAACACGACATGGGAAGGGAGTCTTCGAAAAAGGAGAAGGAGAGGACAAAGGAACTGGAAACTTTACCAAATCCGACCTCGTCGGATGATGAAACACTTCATATGCGTAGCCGTAGTGAAGCACGCAAAATCAACTCCCAAAAACAACATGAGGAGAGTCGATCGTTGAGATCCATGAAGCTAGCTCCACCACCGGACGCTGCTGCCATCATCACCTACCTCGTCACCAATGCCGATCAAGTTTTGAAAGGGAGAGGAGCCTGGCGGGAGGAGGGAGAGGCGGCGCCTCCCCCCCGGCGGCAAAGAAACCCTAGATCTCAGAGACGCTTTGTTTTCCTTGAGAGAGAGAGAGAGAGAGAGATTGTTTTATTGGCAGGTTTTAATGGCAACATTATACGGTTATACCACTCCGAATATCCACTAAACCCATATGCGAATCGATGGTCTTCACAGAAGTGTCTATCTTTCTTGTCTGATTAAAAGTAATGAAAAGATCATACGTAAACCTACTAAGGTAGACTGCTCCCGCCTGTCCACATATGTCTATTTTGTCTTCTCTTTTTCTTCCGACCAAAGATAAATGCATATATAAGACAAACCCGACCAAAGATAAATGCATATATAAGACAAACAACACAACCATTACTAACGAGATAAGGCCGCCCGAGCTAGATTATGGGCAGACCTTACCATCAGTCTTGAAACTTTAATAACTTTTACAATATTAAACCTAGAGCATAAGAAACAGAAATCAGAAAAGAGCTGATCTAACACAAAATGGAACGCTAGTAGGATCATTCAAGCCCTGCACAAAAAGAGAACAATCCGTTTGATGCAGATTGCCACGAACTTATCTTTACTAGCCCATTCCAACACCATCAAGATTCAAACCTGCCCTGATTTCCACAGCACTAGCAGAAGAAGCACTGCACTGGACAGCTTGGTGAAAACTTCCTGATCACCTGATTGAACCCATGCAGCCGCTCCTATCCTTGTGCAAATATTCCAAGCACCATCAGTGATGAAAGAGGTCAAACCAGAATTTCCGTTTGACCGAAAAACAGAAAGAGGTCAAACCCGCCTGATCAACCACCAAACCAGATTTATTATGTTCAAAACAAAGCACTGGAGCTTGCCCGCGCTTCCCTTCAGCCACTCCATTTCTAACCTTATCCTTATACAGCCTCTGTAGTTCCCAAGGCCAGTCCTGCATAAACTTACTAATCCTGAAAAAACACGCAACGTATTATCAACATCCGTGTCACTATTCCTGATAATAACATCATTACGAGCACACCAAATTGACCACATAATAAAAATGAAATCCTGAGTTAACTCTCGATCCGGAGCCTCCTTTAACCATTTATCAAACCACTGACTGAATCAAACCGTACTCCCTATTGAAATATGAAAGCCCAAGTGAGAGGCTCTCCACACCCTCCTTGCAAAGTCACAATTCAGGAATAAATGCTCAATAGCTTCCAGAGCTTGCATCAAACGGATTTAGGAGGTAAACCCAGACTCCAAACTCTATTCCAACTCGGAAACCTAACCTGCTCTCGACGAAACACTCCCACAAACTGGGCTTCAAAACGAAGCAATAAGCAGATTTAATCAAAAATATCCCATTCTTAGTATGCTCCATACTAACTCATTGTTGGAATCCTGGAATGGGAGGTATAAAGATTGGACAGTCTCAACCACCTCTTTCAGGAATAAGACCTTAAGCAACGGTTCTCGCCAAACACGGCACTGTGCATCAAATAAATGCATCACTTTAAAATCCGGTAAACCACAAGCTAGCGGGGATCCTTTAAGAGGATTAACTATCTTGGGGATCCATTCATCATGGAAGACTCTAACACTTCTACCATTGCCTATCTTCCATTTTAAACCTTTACACAACAACTCCTTACCCCACAAAATACTCCTCCAACCCCAAGAAGCTGAAGAAGTCAATTTGACTTCTAACAAGTTTTGCTGCTGACTATATTTACCAACAAGAACCATAGCGAGTAAGGACTCTGGGTTCTTAATTATCCGCCAAGTCACCTTAGCCAATAATGCTTTGGTTAAATCCCTCAAACCTAATCCTCCTTTGGTTTTAGGCAAACAGCAGATTTCCCAATTTCGCCAAACCAGACCTTTCTCTCTCTCTCTCCATACCAGAGGAACCGAGAAACCACCCTCTTAACCTTATTCAGAAAATAAGCTGGAGCTCTAAAAAACAATAACAAGGAATTAGGAATGGTAAGCAAAACATGTTTAGTGAGAACAAGACGCAACGAAAAAGGTAACAAAGGAGCTTTCCACATACCAAGCTTCATACCAATTCTATACAGAGTTCTGGAGAAAAGACTACCTTTCCTCGAAGAAAAATCCATACTAGCTCCAAGGTAAATCCCAGGCCTATCCACATTCCTTACTCCAAAAATACGTTTTAAATTAAACACCTCTGGTGAGCTCATATTGGGGCTTCTAAAAAGTTCAGACTTATTAAAATTAATCCTTCGCCCTGCTTGTTGGCAATAGACATCAAGAACCCATTTCAAACACCAAGCATGCTCCACATTATGCTCCATAAAAATATAGCAATCATCCGCAAACATCAAATGAGAAATACGAGGTGAACGAGAACTTACAAAAATGCCTCTGCAAATGTTGTTGGACGCAAACTCCCCCAATCCATCCGAAACTGCCTGAGCAACCAGAATAAACAGATAAGGCAAGAGCGGATGGCCTTGCCTAAGCCCACAAGTCGGCACAAAAGTGCGAGATTTCCTCCCATTAACTAAAACCGAAAAAGACACTGTAGATACACACTGCAGAATCCACCCTATCCACTTCAGGCTGAAACCCATAACCCTGAGAATTCCTAACAAGAAATCCCAATCAACTCGATCATACGCCTTGTTCATGTCAAGCTTAAGAGCATAGAGCGCAATTCGTCCTTTCTTTCTTTCTTTTCCTTACATGTTCCAAAATCTCATGAGCAACCAAAACATTATCTGAGATCAACCTGGATGGCACAAATCCATTCTGAAACTGAGATATCTGATCCCCAAGCACCACATGTAGTCTATTGACTAAAACCTTGGCCAACAACTTGTATAGAACATTGCACAAACTAATTGGCCTAAAATCACCAACCAGCTGCGGATTTGGAACTTTCGGGATAAGGGTAATAAAAGTGTGATTAAGCTCCTTAAGCATATAACCCGATTGAAAAAAGGCCAAAGCAGACTGAACTATGTCCTTCCCTATCCGCTCCCAATGTTCTTGATAAAAAGCAGCCACAAAGCCAAGCACTTGATCGGCCTGTCACTGAAGAGGAGGTGAGCGAGGCTCTTTTCCAGATGGATGAGCACATCACACTCTCTTTTTAGTTTTGAAATTGTATGTATTTTTTTTGCTAAAAGACAAAAAGAGAGTGTGGATAACAAAAAAGGGAGTGTGAATATCAATTCTATTTTTAAAAGCTGTTATATTTATATATCATTTGAATTAGAAACAAAATATTTTTTGCGATAAGCTAAAAAAGTGATGAAATATTCCACTTAACGTAGTTAATTCAAAAATTATGCACGATAACTATATATTTTATATGATATCATAAAAAATGAAAAAATAACATCTCGTTATGCTTTGAGAATTGTTTATTTTTTTAAACTCGATGTTTATTTATTTTTCAAATCTTTTAAATTTATTGGACATATATATGGAGTTCAATTTTGATGTAAAATTGTTTAATGATACCAAGGTTGAAATTTCTGGAGTCGTCACTGCTATGAGAGCTTAAGAGACCCTACGAGGGCTTGTATCCAGGACATATTAACCAATGTCCATGACTGCCCCTTTTCCAATATCCCTCACCTCTTTGTTTGAATCCGGTGCGCCACAGACCTACTCATTATACACTATAAGACCAAGTCAGTGTGATATGGAGTTTTTACCCTATGATGTGCAGCAATAGACTTAATTTTGAAGATTTTTTTTTGCGGCAACTTGAGGTAAATATAGCAGAGGCTCTATTTTCTTCGAACCTAAGTAAGTCGAGGCAGAAGTTTGATTTTGGTGGTACATTAGTTCCACCTTTTTGCGAATTTTAATGGTAGGTGGAAATAAAATAGAAAATCCCTTCAAGAATAATAGTTAATGGCCACTGAAATAATTGCAGGAAGCTTTTGGGAGAAGGACTTTCTGGTTTGAGCATCAAAGATCTACAAAATCTAGAAAATCAACTCGAAATGAGTTTGAAAACTATCCGTGTGAAAAAGGTAATTTGATTC
The DNA here is from genome assembly GCA_019656835.1 of Rhododendron ovatum. NCBI lineage: Eukaryota > Viridiplantae > Streptophyta > Magnoliopsida > Ericales > Ericaceae > Rhododendron > Rhododendron ovatum. The sequence continues at coordinate 14,991,787 of CM033801.1, read as the reverse complement.
TTTGCCCCGAAAATGTTTTGCAATGCTCCCTCAAAATAAAGTGTATGCACATTTTTACGACAATTATCGGTTTCTGCAGGACCAAATTTTATCAGCGGAAATACAAGCACTAAACCGGAAGGTCGGTCATCATGGAAAAGCATCCAAAATTATTCCAAGTTTTTGTTAAAGTTTATACAACTAAGTTGGTTTCCCGATTATTTGATTACAGGAAAGTCTCTCTCATCAAGAAAACATAGAACTGTATAAGAAGGCAAACCAAATCCGTCAAGAAAATACAGGACTGCACAAAAAGGTAGAGAGACCAAAACAATCGCACTATCTAAAATGGCATGAGAAAACATAAATACCTGTTTTCGTCTTTGACAGAGAATATTTAGATATTGTTCTCTTTCCGATTCTAAGAAAAATTTGCTTCCCCTGCAGGTTTATAGAGCAGAGTTTGCAAATGAAGCCAGCAGAGTTTCCCATGTTTCATATGGAAGACTCAGATACGACATGAACGTACCCCTCAGTCTCCAGCTAAGCCGGCCAAAGCCTCAGAAGAACGAAGCACCGGGAAAAGCATTGAAACTTGGGTAATAGTCACAGCTTCAAAAATCATTTGCCCCCTTACAAATTCCAAGTCTTGTTCATTACAAAATGATATATCAACATTATATATGTCAAATTCATACCAGGCTGTGTATTAGCAATGCTAGTTGACAACGAGGAAGAATGTCCATCGACTCGATTATTGCTCACAGTTGTTACAGAAGGCTACCACCAGAGCGTTTGAAGAACCGCAAGACGAATGTTAAGCACAACGGCCATTAGATTTATTTGGTATGACAGTACTGATCTATTGGACCAAATCTAAAGTGATCGTAGACAATAGACGAAGCAAACTTTCCACGTTCGTTTAAGCAATAAAAAATAAACCATGTTAGTCCAAATAGTTTTTTTTTTTTTTTGTTTTGTATCAAGCCTAAGGTATTATTTTAGTTGTCTACAGTTTATATCATTGTTGAAATGGATAACAGGTCGTAGTGTACTTGTGTTAGTTTGGTTGAGGAAGCTCAAGGTTACTGTGGGTCAGAGTCGGAAAAAGAGTACCATCATTACCATCAAAGGCACCATTTCAAGCAAATTCATTATGAAAGATTCATGACTGTTAGGAAATATGAAATTTCAGCAGAATATGCATAAGGCGATGCCTGGGTTGGGGTGGATGACATCAACTGCCTTGTACTTTTCTAGTTTTGTATTTTAGACGATTAGTTTGGCTTTGTCCTAGATATTTGTAGTGAATTCCATATTGTAAGTAATGTTAGGCTTACATCAATACAACTTCTCACTTTTGTCAAAAAAAAAACAGGTTGCCAAATTAAAAAGATAATTCCTAGACCAGGAATCATCCTCAATTTCAATAATGGCTTTCTAAAAATCAAACTTTGCATGCGGATAAGAACTACTTGATAAAAAAGGGTATACATAACTCGTGCATTCCAAACCTTTTTTAAAATAAATACTCAAGTCAACTCCACAAATCTTTCTCCAAATTACTAACGCAAGGAGACATTTCCTTGCGCTAGTTTCTTTTAGAACTCATAAGCTCGACTGAAGGCAATCGTTTTCCACCATTTAATTTTAAGGAAATCATGTCTTTCCCCATCACATCAACCAATGTTCTTCCTTGGCTTTTCCCAAATTTCTTTTACTAGACACTGCATGTTTTTAGTCTCGTCATGGAAAACGTTGGAGTGCTCTGCAAATACGCAAAGCCAAACCATCTCAGGTTGCTTTACTCCTTCTATATTTCAATATTAATGCCACTTCTAACTACTAATAGATTCTTTTCATCTTCTACCCTTCCTTTCAACACCACTAATCCATCCAAACATCTCTTTTCAAATGCACTTATTTCGAAGATGTTTCATAATTGAAAAAAATTTAAATGATAATTTAAGTAAAGTACTTTCATGCTGACCAAAAGAATGTATGTTGACATGACTACAAGCCTGCTCAAGTTAGTACACCACGTATAATGCATTGACAAAGCACAACTAGGCAGGGGCGGAGGCATATGGGTGCAGGGACAGCGGCTGACCCCACTGGCTGCCAAATTTTCGTACAAGTATGTATAATTTTTACCCCATTTTTACTAACTTGACTCCAAATTTTCATAAGAATAGGTATAATTTAGCTATTTTGACCCCACAAAAAATCTCTAAATTACCCCTAACTTGTTTTAAGTGCATAGAAATCCCAAGCGTTCTCTTCTTTTCGAGAGTTGATAGTGCTAGAAATGAGATAGATTATCATGTATTATTTTTCAAAAATAACAAGTCTTTTGGGGCCAATTTTGAGGCAAAAATGAATTATTAGTGCATATCAATCTTATAATTAACCTTTTAATTTAGTTATTTTTGGACTTGTGCGTAGAAAAAATATATTGCATATGAATCTAATTTTTGACCCCACTAACCAAAATTCCTAACTCCGCCCTTGCAACTAGGGCTGCCCACCGGATGGACCGATCCACCCAATCGATCAAACCGATCAAACCGAACCATCAATGAACCAAACCGAGGTAGGTTACGGACGGATGCAGATCTTAATATAACAATTTTGGCAGATGCAGCCGGTTCAGTTCGATTGGCAGTTCAAACTGAACCATCCACCTAAAACAAAACAAAAATTAAAAAACTCAGTAAAAGGACTAAAAGGCAAAAGCATATTGAAAACCCTAATCTAAAATAGTAAATTCCTAAATTGCTTGCACAGACTCACCCTAAATACTCATATGTAGGTGACACTACATGTAATTTTTGTTCACAAATCTCTCGGAGGAATACCCGATCAAATAACCTGTAATTCTAAGTATGTTGTTGGTTTGGTGAATGATATAATAGTTTATCTTTAGACTTGTTTGGATTTTAGGGTGGATGAATGTTTAGACTAGTTTAAACTTGATTGAACTTCAACTTTTGGGCCTCTATTTTTCAAATTTTTGGTGTATATAAAAATAAATAAATTGCATGCTCAGATCCGCCTAAACCGCCCAAACCGCAGCCGAACCGAATCGACCAAGTAACACTCACAGTCAGTTGGCCGATGGAGAAAGCGCCAATCCGCCACGAGCAGACCGGATTGGGAACCGAACCGATCCACCCAAAACCGATCCGCAGGCAGCCCTATGCACAACTACAAGCTTGTATTCATTCTAGGTGCTTGTTTTGCTTTGATCCACAATGACCGTAATGTATTCTAGTGATTGAGGAATCGTTCATCACCCAAATTGGATGACAATATATTAAAGCCTTAAGCCAATTAAATAAAGTCAAAGGAGTCATCTCCCATTGCCTTTCTGCTCATTTCACAATCTGTAAGTGAGCATGCATCGGTTGATCAGCACCAAAAAGCGACGCCACATTACTCCCCGTATTTAGGACTATTAATGAGGACCTCACATGACAGCCCTAGCCTTTATCCGACATGGTTTAAAAGAGAAGTCCATTTTTCAACATGAACCTTTCTTAGCAGTGAGTAAAGGAGCAAGCATGGATCCAGAGGAGAATATTGAGAATATAAAATGAAGAGGTAAAGAACATTGGGACACATAAGAGAAAGCTCCAAAATGTTATATTTCCTAAAGCAAGGTCCAGTATCAGCATAAAAATGTGTCATAGGTCTGCATATGCTACACCTAAATCCATCCCACACTTTACCCTTTTAAAATGGATGAATTGATGTGACATATAAGAGATGTACGTGTATATATTCATATGCAATTTCCTATATTGATCGCCGAATGACTTAGCTCATGATCTAACATCCAACTCATTCAAAAAAGCAAACAAGTTGAAGCCAACATGACGTAGCTCATGTTGATCCCTTGTACTTTCTATCCTTTTAATCATTGTATTTTTACTCTGATTAATAAACTGGCCTATCCTTCTTTGCTGTTCAAAAAAAAAAAATACATGACTTAGTTCATAACCTCACAAAAAACGTCGAAAACAGTACATGCAAAAAAAAAAAACCGCAAATGACACTTTGACCATCAAAAAACTTTTCTAGGAAAACTTAGATTGCTACCTTGAGAAATTTTTGGGTGCCAGGTGGAAACCACGTGAGCGTGCTTACGTGGTGCCCGAGCAGCCCATCCAGGCTGTCCAAAAATGTGTTGGACGGCTCAGATTAAAACACTCTCTCTCCTTCCACCCCAGCACTCTCTCTCCTCTTTCTCTTTCGAAATCCGAGTCATCCAAAACCGAAATGAACGGCCCGGATGAGCCGAGCGGGCACCACCTAGTACCCACCCGGCACTGAAAAATTTATCTCCCTCCCCTAGACAACTTGTAAGAAGCTCTTACTCTCAACTTCACTCCTTAAAGAGAAGCCATCTAAGGTTGATGCTTGCTTAGAAGAACCTTTAATAGCACTTGTGTTCTACTTCCTGTGGTAGGACCATAGAGTCGAAGACAACATTAATTGAATATCATAATAATGATAACCAAACCAAATCGAGCCTTACGTCCCAATCACTTGGGGTCAGCTAAATGAATCTGTTTCCTCCATTGATCTCTCTCAAGAGTTACTTGTTCATACAAACCCATTATACTCATATCTTTACGAACAATAGCATCTAATGTCAATTTAGATATACCCCTCCCCTTAGCATTGCTACCTAGAGCTATCTTATCCACTCTCTTAATTATTACATCTTCTGGTCTACTATATACATGCCCAAACCACCTTAGCCTATTTTCTCTCAACTTCTTCTCCATAGGTGATACACCTACCATCTCACGAACTATTTCATTTTTAATCATGTCTCGTCTAGTCTTACCACACATCCACCTCAATATTATCATTTTCACTACACTCATCTTGCTCACATGTTTCTTAATAAGCCAACATTTTGTCCCATAAAGCATCGCTGATCTTATGGCAGTTCCATAGAATTTTTCCTTCAATTTTGTGGGTACCCTCTTATCACATAGTACACCAGTAACGCTTCTCCACTTGAGCCACCCCACTTGGATCCTATAGGTCACATCATCAGCAATCTCTACTAATAATTGAGCCTAAATACCTAAAATGATCACTCTTTGGTATCTCCTAATCTTGGATCATCACTCTTTCTTCATACGCACTACTGGTACAATTAAACTTGCACACCATATACTCAGTTTTACTCCTACATATCCGAAAACCCTTTAACTCTAATGCTTCCCTCCAAATTTTTAGTTTCGTATTAACACCTCTAGCGGTTTCATCTACAAGGACAATGTCATCTGCAAACATCATACACCATGTAATATCCTCTTGGAATTGTCTAGTCAATTCTCCATAACTAAGGCAAAGAGGTACGAGCTCAGGGCTGACCCTTGATGCAAACCTACGGTGATTGAAAATTCACTTGTTTTCCCTACTGGTAATCTAATAGTAGTGACGGCACCTTCTTACATGTCTCTAATCACCTCGATATACCCTTTGGTTATTCTTTTTCTCTCTAGAACCCACCATATGATGTCTCTAGGCACCCTATCTAAGCCTTTTCTAAATCTATGAAAACCATATGAAAATCCTTCTTCTTTGCTCTATGTTTTTCTACCAATCTCCTTAATAGGTAGATAGCTTCCATGGTTGATCTTTCATGCATGAACCCAAATCGTTTCTTTAACACCGTAGTCACCATCCTCAAACAATGCTCAATAACTCATTCCCACAACTTCTTCGTATGACTCATCAATTTAATACCTCTATAGTTGTTGCAGTTTTGAATATCCCGTTTATTCTTATAGACATGTACTAAGATGCTCCTTCTCCATTCGTTAGGTATCTTCCTGGTCATAATAATCTTGTTGAACAACTTCGTCAACCAAGTCACCCCCAAGTCACCTAGACTTTTCCACACTTCAATAGGGATACCATCTAGTCCTATGGCCGTACCCAGTTTCATCATTTTCAAAACTTTAACCACTTCAAACTTTTGTATTCTCCGATAAAACTCATATTCTACGTTCTCGCCAAGTACATACACTTCCTCCCCACCAAAGCCTCCTTCATGTTTCTCGTTTAACAACTTATCGAAATACGACTTCCAGGGATCGCCTCGTCTTTCACCAACACTACCGAATCAATACCTTTTATACATTTAACTTGAGAAACGTCTCTAGCTTTCCTTTCTCGTAGCTTAGCAAGTTTATAAATAATCTTTTCTTCATCTTTATTATCGAGTCTAGCGTAAAAATTCTCATAGGCTTTCAACTTAGCATCCCTAACGTTTTTCTTAGCTTTCTTGCTAGCTTGCTTATAACCCTGAAATTTTTTCTCATTTCAGTCCTTTTGTCACATTTTAAAGCACTTCTTCGCTTTTACCATGGTTTGAATCTCGTCATTCCACCACCATGTTAATGATGTTAGAATAAATAGATATAATAAATAATATCGTGATAATATCATTTTATTGAGATTGTGATTTGATTGTAATTAGAAAGTCAGTATGATTTGCTCCCGTAATTAAGCTCCCTCTCCAGTATAAATAGAGGGCTCATTGTATAGTAAAAGTCAATTCAATAAAATATTTCTTCTCTCATTTTACAGATGCAAAAAGAATAAAAAGATTCTAAATGATTTAAAGGTTGCATTCAATAAATAGTAGAACATATCCTGGAAAACAAAATAGGTAGGAGGATCATACATGTGAGAGCCTATCATCTATGATCAAACCATGGAAATGAAACGAAAAATAGGTGAGATGCTTACACATTACCCAAGAACAAAATAAGCACATAGACCCCTATCGAATTAAGGATTTATGAAAATTAAACTATCGAACTATCTATTTTGTGTGCTCTTGCCATTAACAAAATGAAGTATGTGCTCTTTCCTCATCACCAACCTCTACAATTTAACCTGTAATTTATATAGCAAAACTCATTTCTAGAGAGCCATGGGAATGCTAGAATAGGAAACGACATGCCTTTTATGTTTTGAGCCACTTATTTGGTTTCCCCAATTGAAACACCTTATGCTCCAATTGATTGGTGTGAGCCTACAATCATTGTGCTCTACCTAACTTAGCCATAGCCATGTGCTCCAAAGAGAAACTCTTGGCGTTAATGCTTAAACCACCAATAGAAAAAATTGAAGCAACTGGCAAGTGCCTTTACCTAGCTAGCTGACTTCTAAAAAGCTTCACATATGGATCATTAATTTCCAGCATCAAGTTGACTATCCTCAATTTAAACCTTAGATTGATACTAAAAGGGGCGAGCGATAAAATTAAGCAAGTTTTGTTAACCTTTTGAAAACCAAATTCACCTATGGAGCCATTTGAAAACCAAATTACGCATGGCGACCTTATTCATTAGATTAACTGTAAAGACCCGTAAATTTTCTTATTTATTTTTAATGTTAATAAAGAAAAGGAAAAGAGGTGAAAATGGCATAAAAATTTGAGTTGGGGGTCAAAGTGCAAGAAGTTGAAAGTCGTGGGTGCTAGTGTAATTTGTGCATGTGTGTGCCGTGTATATGCCTGGGAAATTTTTTCCATTTTTACTTTTCATCTCATCTTTCTCTCTGGCTCTCTCTCCATTTCTCCTACAAGTCTCTCACTCTCTCACCCAATCACTCAAAACCCACAACAATCAAGCTTAATTCCATCGTCTACTAGTATATTCGAGCTTGTATCGCGTTGGACAAAGCTTGGTTCGGTGTATTGTTGCTTAATTTGGACTCCGGAAGTTAGGGTTTGCATAATCTTCTTGATTTCGGTTTGGATACTTGAGGTAGGAAATTCTACCTCTCTTTATATGTTATTTGGGTTCTCCTATGTCATATTTGAGTATTTTCATGCCTTGTTTGAGCTTGTATTGGTTGTTGTTTGGTCTGGATCAAAATCTGTTATCTGATGAGAAATCGCCAAATTCCGGATTCCTACCGGTAGGATATTTTCCTCTACCGGTAGAACTTTGTTGTTGTGAAAATGTGTACTCACTGTTTTGATTTTGTACCGGTAGAAGCTATTTCCTACCGGTAGAATTACTAATTTTTCTCGGACTACTACCGGTACCATTTTTCCTCCTACCGGTAGAATTCTTGTTGACTAGAATTTTGCCCCTCCTGTTTTCGATTTGTACCGGTAGGTGCCCATTTCCTACCGGTAGGTCACCTGCCAAAATATTAAATTCTCTGGTGCATTGAAGTCTTACTTTTCCAAAGTCATAAGTCTTTCCCATGGTTTATTATGAATATATATATATATATAATATGGGAATGGAAAGTACTGATTGCCTTTACGGGCAACGTGGGGCATGTGGAAATGGTTTAACCTTGTGGAACTATGGAAAGAAAAATTATGCACGACATTTGTACGAACAATACACTTGAGCTTGTAAACGACGCGCGAACACTCAAGGCCCATCGACGGGTGGGTGCCTGGCAGGGGATATCAGGGTCCCATAATTAGCCTGGCAGGAGCTAATGCTCAAAATAATTCTTCAAGGCCTAACCTTCAAGGTGGGTGCTTGGCAGGGGATATCGGGGTCCCAAAATTAGCCCGGCAGGAGCTTCAGCTCAGACACATAAACGACACGACATATTGAGACATGAATTGAACGGGTATGATTTATGGGTTGAATAAAAGAAAAAAATTGGAGATTTTGGGACACTTGTTCAAAAAAAAAAAAAAATTTGTGCTTCCTCCGCTGTCTTGTGATCTTTTATCATTCGTTCATTCGTCTCACTCATATGCATATAGAGTTTGCGTAGAATTTTCTACTGGGCTAGTGTAGCTCAAGCCTTATATTATTTTCAGGTGCTAACCCGGAACCATAGCTTGCATTGCTAGGCGTGCTTGGAGTGTGGTCATTATTTTTGAAAGCTAACCGAAGGAGTTACTTATTTATCTTTGTAAATTTATTTTGAAAGATGTATTTGTAACTTAAATTATAATTCTTTTGATTTGGAATATTGTAACCCGTAATCCTCTTTCAACATTTGATACTTATGTTGATTTGGGGCCGTTGAGTCTATATTGTAATATTTTGGAAACTTTGTGAATTTGGAAGCTTAACTAAGGAAAGGAGAACACAGTGATCTTTTGGGTACCGTACGGATATTGTGAGTATTTTTATTATGTAAATCATTTATAGTTATGTTTAAAATTGAGGATGTGACAACTTGGTATCAGAGCATAGGTTTAGAACACCTAGAGACCATGGGGAGACGTTCCATCTCATGGGTTCAAAATGTCGCGCCTTCTAACATAATTTGTACATGCTTGTGTGACTAACATTCATGTGATTACGTGGCATTGCATTTTTTTTGATACTGTAGAGTGGTGTAGAGCTATTAACCCGTGTTGCGAAATTGAGGGCTTAAACCCCATAGTTCTAATATTGTGGTTAATAGTTTCTTTTCGTATATCATGTAGTAAGATGCCTCCGAAGACGCGTGTCAGACGAGTTGGGGCTGGAACCCGGGGTGGTCGAGGCCATGGTCGTGGCCGTGGGGTACCTCTTGAGGACGAGATTAGTCAGCTTAGGGAGAACCCAGGTGGGAACCCGGGGGCTGGGGCTGGTCGAGGTGCAGGAGTACCTCTTGTTCAGAATCAGTTAGCTAGGGATCTTGTCGCAGCACTTACAGCTGCAAATCTTCTGAACCAAGCTCATAGGGAGAATGTTGAGGATCGAGCTATGGTGGCAATGCGAGAGTTTAGCCGTAGGAATCCACTAGTGTTTGATGGAACTAGTAGCGACCCTTTGGTAGCGGACCATTGGCTAGCTCAAGTTCGTAAGCTTTTTAGAGCTCTCAGTATCACCGAAGACACCATCAGGGTAGGTATCGTGGCTGTGCAACTAGTTGGGGAGGCCGGTGAATGGTGGGAATCCGTTCTTGAAAGCAGGAAAGACGCAAGGAGAGCAGCAAGAACCGCGGCTCAAGTAGATGAGCCAGACGTTGAGAATTTGACATGGGCTAAATTTGAGGCGTTATTTGAGGAGCAGTATTTTTCAGAAACTAGCCATGAGTAATTGAGGGGCCAATTCGAAAAGTTAGAGCAAGGAAGCATGACCGTGTCAAAGTACGCACAAAAATTTCAATCCTTATCACGTTTTGCGCCAGAGTTGGTGGCGACGGAAGAGAGGAAATGTAGGCACTTTGAGAAAGGGCTACATAATACCGTGAGGAGAATGGTAATGGTGCAACACAAGACAAAATATGCCGAGGTAGTTGAGTGTGCGAGGAGCATTGAGATACCGAAAGAGGCGCAACGTAATAGGGGAGTTTGGGAACCACGACAACCAACCGTGAACACGAGTTCTTCATCGGGGAGCTTTGGAAGCCAAGGGAGAAAAAGGGCAAGGGAACCATCTCAGACACCGCAGGGTAGTTCGTCGAACTTTAGGCCGCCTTCTTCTTCTTTGGGGGCTCGGGGTGTTCTGTCTAAACCTTCGCCTGTGTGCTATAAGTGTAATCAACCTGGACACGTTCGTGCTCAGTGTCCATGCCTCGGGGAAACTTGTTATATTTGTGGTAAAACAGATCATTTCGCAAGGAGTTGTCCTCAGGGGTCGGGAGCGCGCAGTGAGTCAGGTTCTGTGCAGCAGCCGGGAACGGGGCGTAATGTGGGCCAGCCGTTTAGGGGTACTCAGAGGCAGCAACAGCCTTACTTTCGTCAGACAACGTCAGCTCAGAGTTCCGGGGTTGATAAGGGAGCAAGTTCTTCCGCGCCTGCTCAGGGTTCTGGTCAGAGAGGGGGTTTTATGCAGGGTCAGGGTACCCAGGGGCGAGTTTTCAACATCACTTTTGCTGTCCCACCTACCACTTCTCAGGCTCCGGAAACTTCTGTTCTGAGGGGTACTTTTCTTTTGTTCAACTCATTTGCTGAAGTACTCTTTGATTCTGGAGCATCGCATTCTTTTATTGCTGCATCATTTGTGTGTACTTTGGAATTGGAATCGGAAACTATTAGTCCTCCTTTGTTTGTTGAAACACCTCTAGGTGGTAGAATGCCTCTTGATCGAATCTGTCGAGATTGTGAGTTGGTTATTCGTGGTCTTCGTTTCGTGTTCGACTTCATCGTTTTGGGAATGTCAGGGTTTGATCTTATTTTGGGGATGGATTGGCTATCCACGTTTCATGCTACTATTGATTGTTTCAAGGGTCGAGTTCGTATTTGTCCTCCCGAAGGTCCTTGTTTTGAATTCTTTGGGGAGCGTCGGGAACCATTGGAACCTTATTTGTGCGGGCCTCATGAGCTAGAGTCGGTTTCTTCATTGTTGGCAAGTTTGACGTTAGATGAGGATGCCTCCATGCGTAGGGAGTTACCCTTAGTAGTTTGTGACTTCCCGGATGTATTCCCGGAAGAGTTACCTGGTTTACCTCCCGAGCGAGAGATTGAGTTCACCATTGATCTACTTCCCGGTACCGCTCCTATCTCCGTGCCTCCGTATCGTTTCGCACCCGCCAAATTGAGAGAGCTAAAGACTCAGTTACAAGAACTGGAGAACCTAGGATTCATTCGTCCAAGTACGTCTCCTTGGAGAGCACCGGCTTTGTTTGCCCAAAAGAAGGATGGTTCATTCCGTTTATGCATTGATTATCGTAAGCTCAATCATGTAACCGTTAAGAACAAGTATCCCATGCCGAGAATCGATGACTTGTTTGATCAACTTCGGGGTGCCACTTGTTTTTCTAAAATCGACTTAAGGTCCGGTTATCATCAGTTGAGGGTTCGTAGAGAGGACATCCCTAAAACCGCTTTCCGCACTCGTTATGGCCATTATGAGTTCGTTGTTATGCCTTTCGGACTGACGAACGCTCCAGCTACATTCATGGACTTGATGAATCGTATTTTCCGTGCTTATCTTGATCGCTTCGTCGTCGTCTTTGTGGATGATATTTTGATCTATTCGCCTACGGAGGAGGAACACCAAGCCCATCTCACCATCGTTCTTGAACTTTTGAGAGAGCACCAGCTATACGCTAAACTTAGTAAGTGTGAGTTTTGGTTATCCGAAGTTAAATTCTTAGGCCACGTGGTTTCGAAAGGTGGAGTGTCTGTTGATCCCGTAAAGATAGAGTCGGTTTTGAATTGGCAGCGACCAAAGAATGTATTCGAGATTCGAAGCTTCTTGGGTTTGGCTGGGTACTACCGCCGTTTCGTTTTAGACTTCTCGCGTTTAGCGGCACCAATGACTAGATTGACACGTAAGGGGACCCGATTCGTTTGGAGTGACTCGTGTGAGACAGCCTTTGAGGAGTTAAAGAAGCGATTGACTACCGCGCCGGTCTTGATTGTGCCCGAACGTGGAGTTGGCTACTCTGTGTATTGTGATGCTTCTAAGGAAGGGTTGGGATGCGTGTTAATGCAGGCGGGAAGAGTGGTAGCGTATGGGTCACGACAGTTGAAAACACATGAGCGGAATTACCCGACACACGATTTAGAACTTGCAGCCGTGGTATTTGCTTTGAAAAGTTGGCGCCATTACTTGTACGGTGAGAGATTTGAAGCCTTTTCCGATCATAAGAGCTTGAAATACTTGTTTTCTCAAAAAGAGCTTAACCTTCGTCAACGTCGTTGGATGGAGCATTTGGAGGATTATGACTTCGAATTACAATACCACCCGGGGAAAGCGAACGTTATGGCTGACGCATTGAGTAGAAAACCAACACATCTAGCGAGCCTAGCGATTCATGAGTGGAAAGCAATAAACAATTTGGGCTCCTATGCTATGCACTTTGAGGAAGTTCAAGAAGGGGTCACGTTATGCAACTTGACGATGCAATCGACTTTATCAACGAGAGTAATTAAGGCACAACAACATGATGAGGAAGCAGAGGAACTTCGTACTAGATTCCTTAGTGGAAACGCTCAAGAAGGGTGGATGATTCACGCCGACCGAGGCTTACGCTATTAAGGAAAGTTGTTCGTACCTGTTTCGTGTCAGGAGAAAATCTTGCGAGAGTTCCATCATTCTCCGTTAGCCGTTCACCCGGGAGGAACGGAAATGTATCATGACTTGCATAGATAATTTTGGTGGTCCGGAATGAAGAAGGACGTTGTGATTTTTGTGTCCAAGTGTCTCACGTGCCAACAAGTGAAAGCCGAGCATCAACGACCCGCGGGGGAGTTGCAACCATTACCAGTGGCCGAGTGGAAGTGGGAGCATGTGACCATGGATTTCGTTACGGGTTTACCGAGATCGCCGAGGGGGCATGACGCCATTTGGGTAGTTGTGGATCGATTGACCAAAACCACTCATTTCTTACCCATTCAGGTCACCGATTCTATGGATGCGCTTAGCCGTTTGTATATTCGAGAGATCATTCGACTTCATGGGATTCCCATGTCCATCGTGTCCGATCGAGATCCGAGGTTTACCGCGCGTTTTTGGCAGAGTTTGCAAGCTGCTTTGGGCACTAATCTTCTATTTAGTACTGCGTATCATCCTCAAACCGATGGGCAATCCGAGAGAACGATTCAGATTTTAGAAGACATGCTTCGAGCTTGTGTGATGGATTTTCGGGGTAGTTGGGAGGACCACTTGCCATTAGTTGAGTTCGCGTACAACAATAGCTATCAATCTAGTATCGAAATGGCACCGTATGAGGCTTTGTATGGAAGACTGTGTCGATCGCCTGTGTGTTGGACCGAATTGGGAGAGGCTATGCTTGTAGGACCGGATATGGTTAAGGAGACCTCCGAGAGCTTGAAAGTAATTCGTCAACACCTTAAGGAAGCTCAAGAGAGAACGACCGAACAAGTGAAGGTGATTCGCCAAAGATTGTTGACCGCGCAAAGCCGACAAAAGAGTTATGCTGATCGTCGTCGTCGCCCGTTGTCATTTGAAGAGGGGGATCACGTATTCCTTAAAGTATCGCCGCGTAGAGGTTTGTCTCGTTTTGGGAAAAAGGGAAAGCTTTCGCCGCGTTATATCGGGCCGTTCGACATTATTGAGAAGATCGGGGAGGTTGCATATCGTTTGGCTTTACCACCGAGGTTATCGGGCATCCATGACGTGTTTCACGTGTCTATGTTGAGGAAATACGAACCGGATCCGTCGCATGTGTTAAAGTGGTCCGAACTCGAGTTAGAGGCCGATGCGTCTTATGGGGAAGAACCGGTCCGTATCCTAGATTCGCGCGATCAAGTGTTGAGGGGTAAAACGATACCGTTAGTACGAGTCTTATGGAGAAGTCAGGGTAGCGAGGATCAAACTTGGGAACGAGAAGATGAGGTTAGAGAGAAGTATCCGCACTTGTTTCAGGCATAAATACCGACGTGAGTATTCGAGATTGAAGTATTTTAATGTTTAACATGTTGCATAATATTGGTGATTGAGACCTTGCATGTATAAGTGGTGCGTGACTTAGTGAGCACGTTTACTTAAATTTCGAGGAAATTTTTTTTTTAAGGAGGGTAGGATGTAAAGACCCGTAAATTTTCTTATTTATTTTTAATGTTAATAAAGAAAAGGAAAAGAGGTGAAAATGGCATAAAAATTTGAGTTGGGGGTCAAAGTGCAAGAAGTTGAAAGTCGTGGGTGCTAGTGTAATTTGTACATGTGTGTGCCGTGTATATGCCTGGGAAATTTTTTCCATTTTTACTTTTCATCTCATCTTTCTCTCTGGCTCTCTCTCCATTTCTCCTACAAGTTTCTCACTCTCTTACCCAATCACTCAAAACCCACAACAATCAAGCTTAACTCCATCGTCTACTAGTATATTCGAGCTTGTATCGCGTTGGACAAAGCTTGGTTCGGTGTATTGTTGCTTAATTTGGACTCCGGAAGTTAGGGTTTGCATAATCTTCTTGATTTCGGTTTGGATACTTGAGGTAGGAAATTCTACCTCTCTTTATATGTTATTTGGGTTCTCCTATGTCATATTTGAGTATTTTCATGCCTTGTTTGAGCTTGTATTGGTTGTTGTTTGGTCTGGATCAAAATCTGTTATCTGATGAAAAATCGCCAAATTTCGGATTCCTACCGGTAGGATATTTTCCTCTACCGGTAGAACTTTGTTGTTGTGAAAATGTGTACTCACTGTTTTGATTTTGTATCGGTAGAAGCTATTTCCTACCGGTAGAATTACTAATTTTTCTCGGACTACTACCGGTACCATTTTTCCTCCTACCGATAGAATTCTTGTTGACTAGAATTTTGCCCCTCCTGATTTCGATTTGTACCGGTAGGTGCCCATTTCCTACCGGTAGGTCACCTACCAAAATGTTAAATTCTCTGGTGCATTGAAGTCTTACTTTTCCAAAGTCATAAGTCTTTCCCATGGTTTATTATGAATATATATATATATATATATATATATATATATATATAAAATATGGGAATGGAAAGTACTGATTGCCTTTACGGGCAACGTGGGGCATGTGGGAATGGTTTAACCTTGTGGAACTATGGAAAGAAAAATTATGCACGACATTTGTACGAACAATATACTTGAGCTTGTAAACGACGCGCGAACACTCAAGGCCCATCGACGGGTGGGTGTCTGGCAGGGGATATCAGGGTCCCATAATTAGCCTGGCAGGAGCTAATGCTCAAAATAATTCTTCAAGGCCTAACCTTCAAGGTGGGTGCTTGGCAGGGGATATCGGGGTCCCAAAATTAGCCCGGCAGGAGTTTCGGCTCAAACACATAAACGACACGACATATTGAGACATGAATTGAACGGGTATGATTTATGGGTTGAATAAAAGAAAAAAAATGGAGATTTTGGGACACTTATTCAAAAAAAAAAAGAAAATTGTGCTTCCTCCGCTGTCTTGTGATCTTTTATCATTCGTTCATTCGTCTCGCTCATTTGCATATAGAGTTTGCGTAGAATTTTCTACTGGGCTAGTGTAGCTCAAGCCTTATATTATTTTCAGGTGCTAACCCGGAACCATAGCTTGCATTGCTTGGCGTGCTTGGAGTGTGGTCATTATTTTTGAAAGCTAACCGAATGAGTTACTTATTTATCTTTGTAAATTTATTTTGAAAGATGTATTTGTAACTTAAATTGTAATTCTTTTGATTTGGAATATTGTAACCCGTAATCCTCTTTCGACATTTGATACTTATGTTGATTTGGGGCTGTTGAGCCTATATTGTAATATTTTGGAAACTTTGTGAATTTGGAAGCTTAACTAAGGAAAGGAGAACACAGTGATCTTTTGGGTACCGTACGGATATTGTGAGTATTTTTATTATGTAAATCATTTATAGTTATGTTTAAAATTGAGGACGTGACATTAACTGCTAGAACTTAGACAATTAAAACTACATTGACCATGATTCAACAAATGGACATTTTCTAAAAGGAACAAAAAGGAGAGAGAACTAACCTAAGTGTACCACTCATGCAACTCAAAGAACTAATTAAAAAGAAAAACCAAAGCAAAACTTTGCAAACACCACTTGCCAATAATTGCCCAAAGAAATATGCAACATCCAACTGACACCATCAAACCACTAGTACAAATACATCTCCATAGACTAAATACATTAATTCAACTTATTCTATAGGACCCAAAATCAAATTTGTTAACCAAATAGCATTCTAAACCATACGTTGTTTGATGAAAAAAAATTAAAATCAGTCCTCATTTAGGGTTTAGGGTTTAGGATTCACCAACCCAGAATCAAAAGAAAAAAACCTTTCATCTTTAGAGTTCCATTACAGGCATAGGGAGCCTCCATCTCATGCTCTTCATCTTCTTCTGTACAAATCCTGCACTCCCTCACAATCTTTTTCGAACACACTTGGCCTCCAAAAAAAAAAAACTAATTAAGTTCCAATATTGATATTTTGACTAAACGACACACCGATATTAAAAAAAAAAAACTAATAAGCAAAACCCTAACTTGGTACGCAGAAGTTTCAGTAGTACTCCCAATCCCTAACTCATCCCAATTAGTCTTCCCAACTATAATTGACCCACTCCCTCTCAACTTCCTCATCGTCGTGGCATCGAATGGTGGTTGATACCCTTCCAAAACCCTAGACCCGACCATCATCCGCATGTCCGCCGTACAAATATTATCCTTGACGGCAACCAGAACTCCAACCGATGGACCCACCTCTTCGTTCTGCTCGATCTTCCTGTCAATCTTGGAGGCCTCCCTCAGCACAGCAATGGCATCGGACACGTGGAGGAAGCCATGGAGTTGGGGTTCGGTGTGGCAAAAGAAGGGCAAGGACGAGGACGGGAGAGAAGATGGATGTGGGCAGCGTGCCCGGAAAAAAAGGGCAGATCGATGAGCGTGCTTTTTTGACAGACGAGCGCTCAACTCAAAGTCGCCACTTGGGTTTAAAGGTTCGACGCCCAAGGAACCGAACTTGAAATGCTCACTGCGCTGTTTGATTTGAAAAAGGTGAAGGGACCAATCCGTCATAACCATATCTGGGTTCGGGAGCCAGGTTACGAGAGGGGAAGGGTTTTAAGGCACCCCTCTCGCCCAATCCGAAGATCGGTCTCTACTTAGGCATTTGTGAAAATATTTGCGATTCTGTTTGATTAATCAATTCTTTAGCCATTTAGGGCGGGGAAACAGTTTAATGAGGATTAAAGCTGTAACATATTTGCAGGATGTGATAGATGGTATGCTTGCTTATTGAAACAATTAGTATAGGATGAAAACAGACTATTGTGGGAGTTTAAACAGACCGGAAGGCTGCTGTTTTAGAGTGACGTGCGCAGGTGGAAACCAGCATGCACTGATTAAGTCATTGCATGATGACCAGACCTGCGCGCGCTGCTATGAGACCCGCGCGCAACAGTAAGCTCAAACCCACAACTCTTATTTTCAAACCCTCTGGGCTCTGGAAGGACCAGTGCACACCCAGGACAAACCAAGCAGTTATCAGCAGTTAATATACAATTTAAAGGCTGAAAAAGCCGTATAAATTAACAAAATACCCCATAAACAGCGTGGGGACAAAATAATGGCCTAAAACCAAGCTACCCATGCAAGGCCACTCACTGGTCAGATGTGCTCCAGCGCGCAAGTGTCGCGCTCCGGCGCGCGATTGTCGCACCCTGGCGCAACCAGACCAGTGCTTGATTTGCATGTTTCTGGGTTCTGGGACAGGTCCAGAATGATTCCAAAGGTACTCCATAACAGCAGATATGCATTGAACTAAGACTAACAGTTTATACTAAGACAGTTTATACTAAGGAAAGCAGTAAACTGGTTAAAACTGGTTATTATCATGCTTACAGTGATCTATATGTAAGTAAATACATAAAACAATAGGAAACCAATCTCCACGTGAACCATCGCGTGCAACAACAAAGTGTCGCGCGCGAGAATGGGTCCATCACGCATTAGTCCTACCATGACGGTTTTTGAAACCTTGCTAGCTTTAGGACCAGGACTGGTATTGATTACTAGCCTTGGCCCTGCCAGCCCTCCTCAGGGATCAGAACAGAAAATAATAGGTATGCTATACCGAGATTGAGTTTGAAACGTGTTTGAGCTTTGATGTTTGAAGGCTTGATTGATGTGTTTGAAAAGGTGCAAATGGAAGAACAAGCTTTGTTCTTGGATGAGGTGTGAGAATGGAGGATAGAGTGTGTAACTCTTCTTTAAATTTTTTGAACCCTTTGAAAGAGAAACAAAGGGGGATATATATAGGAGGAGATAGAGGTGAATCTGGTTGGTGCAAGGAGAGAAGCTCAGCCAGCCCACGAGGCTGGCTGAGGTTTACTTGGTGGTTAAGCTTACCTGCTAATAAAGGTGATGGGGACAGCTTGGACCGTCATGCCAGGGAGTCAGTCTGGCGCGCGAGGGTTGCGCCCTCGCGCGCGATGGTCAACGGTCAAGCTTTGACTGTTGACCACCACCTGGCAGTTTGACCAGCAAGCGCGGAAGTCAGTCTGGCGCGCGATGGTTGAGCCCTGGTGCGCATCAGTAGGGTTTTTGGCTTTTGAAGTGGCTTAGACTAGGTTAGGTTCAAAAGGGGTGTCAAACACTCAAAGCTCAAATACATATCATTCTCGGGGTGCTCTTGATCTGTTTCATCATCGGAGAATCAAAAACCGAAAGTTAACTAATCTGGAAGTCCAGATTGGGGTGTCTACAATGGGGTGGAAGGGAGGCGAGGGGAGAGGGGCGAGGGGGAAGGGGAAGGGAATCACAGTCCACCGTCCACCATCGTGGTGAGCGATTTTACCCACAATTGCGACCATAGTTGGCTTGAGATTGAAGTTTGAAGGAGAGAGCGAGAGAGAGCGCTCTGTTTGAAGTTTGAATAGAGAGAGAGAGAGTATTGGGAGTAGAGAGAGACGGTTTGTGTGTAGAGGAAGTTCTCTGTTTTGCACCTTTATGATCCAACGGTCCAAAACTATGTAACAAATCCAATGGTTAGGATTTATAGGAGGCACGACACAACACGTTCTGAGTACAACTAAATTGAATTAACCTTACAGATCCAATGGTTAGGATTTATAGGAGGCACGGCGCAACACGTCCTGAGTATAACTAAATTGAATTAACCTTTTCTACTTCTAACCGATCTGATAAGGCGATAACAAACCTGACTTTTTCAGGAAAAGATTTTTTAAATAAGATTCAAATAGGGGTTAAGATTTATAGGAGGCACGACGCAACACGTTCTGAGCATAACTAATTGAATTAACCTTTTCTACTTCTAACCAACCCGATAAGGTAATAACAAACCCAACAGGAAAAGATTTTTTAAATAGATTCAAATAAGGTACAAATAATCAATTTTCAAGCAAATGAATTTCAAAAAAAATATTAAAAAAATAAAGTTGTCTAAGTTTCGCAAAAAAAAATGATCACAACTTAAGCCAATTAAATCGCTGCATAATGATCCTCTCTTTCAACCTCCGTATGTAACGCCCGCTATTTTCCATAAATAACTCCAAAATACATTGTATTTCCAAATGCTTCTAGGCCCCTATTTTCTCTATAAATAAATTACATCATCAAAATAAACTTAAGCCGTCTTCTTCTGCATCATTCTGCTCAGCACCGAACTCTTCCAAATTATAAAATTCTCCATGTTCGTCTCTAAACTCTGGCATAAGATGCCAAGGTCACAAAAGTAACACCGTGAGCAATTAAGCCCAATAGCTAACTCTTACCCCTATGTCCCATACACTAACAAAAATAACATATAACAATTTATCATTTCTATAAAAAAAATTTAGCATCACAAAATAACCAAAGGTGTCAGTGCCTTTTAGAGTTATCGCAGCGTATCATAAACTGTGTCATCATTTTTCAAGTATCGATTCCACTTTCCATTTTATTCCTCAAGCACTGGTTCCGCTGACCATCTTTCAGGACCTATCAGGCTCCCAGGCTAAATTCAGATTTTGCCACCCAAAAGCACTGATTCCGCTGACCGTCTCTTTCAGGACCTACCGGGTTCTCAGTCTTTAAACATTTCCCATTTCATAACACATACACGGCACTAGTTCCGCTGACCATCCTTTCAGGACCTACCTGGCTCCTAGGCCATACACGCACACCCGAGCCATGATTCCGCCGACCATTCTTTCAGGACCTACCGGGCTTTCATGCTCACGCACGCACACTTGATACATAATTCCGCTGACCATCTTTAATGGACCTACCGGGTTCTCATGCTCGCACAATCATTAATCTTTTCCACATTTCTCGTTTCTCGTGTCTCATAAACATGCATCATTTTCTCGCATTCACATTATTCTTTCAAAGCTTGCTAAAAATCATGCGATAATAAATCACTAATTTCATGCAATTCTATCTCCGACATCATTGAAAATTATAACATCATAACTTATCAACAATCATGCAATTAATTAAGCACTACAACGATAAAATCAACCTTTCAACTCAAACAATTTAATCACGGAATATCATAAATATATAGCACATCAACATTATACTTAGGTGAGCAGATAGGAGGTTTCTACCATTCTTCTTGGCGGTAGCGGGTTACGAATTCGTTGAGTCGAAATGGAGTGACGTCGCCTCGGTTGGAATTTGATGAAAAGAAAAATAATTTCTTTGAACTACGAATTGGGAATTTCAAAGATCGACTAATGGTTTTGAGTGGTGGTGGAATTTTTTTTTTTTTTTCCTATTCTCTCTCTCTCTCTTGGCCAACTCTCTTTCCCTCCCCCACTTCCCCTCTTTTTAGATGAATGCAAGAACAAGGAAGAAAAGAATGGAGAAGTGAGGTGTGGTGTGGTGTGGTGTGGTGTGGAATGGAGGGGAAAGGGTGAAGCCTATTTATACCTATGGAAGAAGAATCTAGAGAATCATAACCATATCTTATATAATCATAACCATATTTTATAAAATCTAATAATATCTAAATCAAATCTAATAATATCCAAATCAAATCTAAGAAAATCCAACTATATCTAATCAAATCTTATAATATCCAATAAAATCTATATAATATCTAACAAAATCTTTATAATATCTAATTAAATCCAATAAAATTTAAGTATATCTTAGGATATCCAATCATATCTTGCAAGCTATTTATACTAATTGGGTTAGGGTATAAACCAAGCATATTCTTTCCTTAATTAATATCAAGTGGAATAATTTCAAGGATATTCTTTTGTGCCAAAGCATATTCCTTGAATAATAAAATCTAAGGGTTTAATACCGAGAATATTCGTACAGTAATAAAATCTAGGATTTGATGCCAAGAATCTTCTTAGAATAAAATCAAGGGATATTTAATCCGGTAGATTCCAAAGGATAAGATCATAATCTTACAAAATCTTATAATATCTAAACAAAATCCGATAATATCCAACAAAATCTATATAATATCCAAACAAATCTAATCATATCTAATAAAATCTCAATCAAATCTAATAAAATCTTATCATATCTAATAAAATCTCATAAAATCTTATCAAATCTAATCCTAATCATATCTATAAGATCCAATCCAATCTTAACAAATCTATATCAAATCTCTCCTAGATTCTTCCATATCCTTCCTAGATTGTTAGGGTCACGAACCGAAAGTTAGGATTCTAAAACAGTTGGGTACAATCACTTTAATAAATGATAAAATAATTTTTAGTAAAAGAATTATAATAAAATGTTAAAACAAATTGACGTGAAAATTCGGGTCGTTACACCGTAAAATATGCATAGAGCAATTTTAACAATTCATCAATTAAGTTGGATACAAAAAACTTGCACATTTCATCATACCCTACAAAGAATGCAACAGAATGAATTCTAATAGCAAATAAGCTCATGTCTGAAGGCACCTAGTCCTGCTTTCTCAAATAAGTACTTAAAAAATAAAAATCAATTTTCAGACTTAAAAATAATGGACTTACAAAAATAATTCTTATAGCAAATGAGCTCATGCCTGAAGGTACCCCGTCATCTGATTTTCATCCGATGAAGGTGAAGATGAAAATGCAAAAATTTCTTCTGCGAGAATAATTTTTCTTAACTTATTCATGGTAGAAAATAAAATAAAAAACTAATAGTACATTTGAAAGAAACATGTTTTGGAGCTTTTATTCGTAGGTGAAGAATGGTAGATGGAGGGAGAATCATGAAAGTTAGTTTAAAAAAAAATACAAGAGAAATTATCGAAAAAATGACACTGCAAATGGCAATGCACGATTAGTTCTACCATTGTGGCCAAATGCCCCTAATCATTATCATTCCATGGAAATGGCTTAAGCCACCCAACCATTAGACTTGCTATTAGGAGGGGCTTGCATTAGAGCATCCGCACCAAGCTCGTTATTCACCCCTTTTCGTCAGGGTGGTGAGCTAAACTCCAAAAATTGCCCCACATCAGACTCGTTTGTGCCTCGCCCCAATATTTGGAAAATGAATAGTTCTTCGTCTTTCTTCACCAACCGCTATTCATAGGTTAAAGAATATTGTACTATTTTTTGTCTTATTCCTATTGGGTGTAAAAGAAAGCTAGGCTATTATTTTTTCGAAGTTTTTCATGTTGTCAACTTTATTTGATAAAATGCTGTGTTTTAAGGAAAAGAATAAGTATTTTCAATATAAAAAAATAAGATGAAGCATGTTAATAGAATAAAATTACAAGTAGAAAGCTTAAGGTATGGTCCTTTCAATTAGAAAAAGAAGACAATGGGAGAAAGTGATGTGAAAGAAAGGAAAGTGAAAATAAAATTTCAATGTATTTTTAGAACCCTGCTAACCACACATACATTTGTGCGCAGATTGTGCACAAATTTTGTTGTGGGATCCACCACAGGTCCCACACAAATGATCTGAGCCGTTCATTAGATGTAAAATATTTTTTCAAGCATATTTGTAAAAAATCACCTCAATCTAATACCTATAGGTGCTCGATTTAATCATCTAAATTTTCATTCAGATTTTTGGGTAATGAAAAATTAGATGATTAGATCAAGCACCTATAGGTATTGGATTGAGCTAATTTTTTACGGCAACCCTTGAAAAAATGTTTTACATTTGATGAACGGCTCGGATCGTTTGTGTGGGACCCGTGGTGGGCCCCACAACAAAATATGTGCACAAATTATTTGTGTGGACAGATTTACCGATATTTTTAGCAACAAAGCAAAAGCAATGTAACCATGCTTAAATGAATTGTACAACAATATTTAATACTCCATAAAAGTATAAATAAAGAAAGAATACTGAAAATTGAAAAAAAAATCTCAATATTACATTAGGAGAGGAAGGAAATAGGAGTAATATATTAATAGACCATTAGTAAGAATAAAAAGTGACTTTTAAGGACTAATGGTGAATTTGGCTTTAAAAGTCAAATAGTAACTTATTTTTTTGGTCTTTATTCAAAGAAAATCATATTTATTAGTTTTGCGTCAAATTTTTGTGACTTATTGATTCGTCTCGGCGAGAGAATCGAAAAAATATAACATTTTGATCGTAACTCATAATTTTTTTAAAAAAGACAAAACAAATAAAAAAAAGTTATTGTCTTTTTTACTTATTTTTGTCTTTATTCAAAAAATTATAAGCTTCGATCATATTTTTTTAATTTTAAAATTTCTTTCAATGAGATAAATAAATAAATCATAAAAATTTAAAGCAAAATAAATAAATTCAAAAAAAATGTGAATAAAGATGAAAAAATAGGTCACCTGACTTTTTAATATAAACCTACCCTAATTTGATCTGAAATTAAAGAGTCAGATTCGAATGCTCAGTCATTTTTATTCCATATCACACCGTCCCAATCGTATCCAAAGGCAGTGTTAACGACAACGGTTCCCCAGTAGGCCATAGCTACCATACTGCCAAAACACTCCGATGACACCCTCTCTCCTCCGGCGATGTACGATTGCCTCTCCGAACGCTTTCCGGCGAACCCAAGGTTTCCGATCGAAGGCGGCCCTTGAAGCCCTAGAAAAAGCCTCCGACGAGAAAACCCCAACCATCGCACTATACAACTACCCTTCATTTTCCGGTGCTTTCTCAGCCCTCTTTGCTCACCTCTTCCACTATCATCTCCGCCTTCCCTGCCTCATCTTACCCTTCTCCTCCGTCGAACCTCTCAGGTCTATACAAACACGTCCATTTGCATATTCTTCTTGCATCATTGTATTTATGCTGTGTAGGTGTGTTATGGTTTGTTTGTTTGTTTTTTTATGATTTCTATGCTCGGGCTTCATTTGGGATTGGGAGTCAAGATCTGTTTGATTAATCAATCATTTTACAACCACACCCATTTACATACCCATACCCACACTCACAAGGGTGTGTTTGGAGCCCACACCCTTGTAATGGTTGGTGTGTACTTGGGCGTGTGAATGTGTGTGGTTCTAGCATTTTTGTTAACACAATCCTTTCTTTTCTTTTCTCACTAGTGTGTGAAACCATACCCCTCTCTTTTCTTTTCTCACCTAGGTAGCCGAAGGGGCTGGAAAAGTGAGTTGCCAAATTTATTAAAGAAGCTGAAATATGACAAGACAATGTTTTTAATTTGTCGATACCATTTGTGGTATGATAGCGGTGGTAGTGACGTGTTGTTGCTGGTAGCATTAGCAATATGGCGGTGATTGTGTTTTGGGGTTGGTGTTGTGGTGGCGTGGCAGTGGTGTTGAGGTTGGGATAGTGACGGTAACGATGGAGGGGTGGCGGTGGTGGAATTGGACTAGGAGGAGTAGTGGTGGTGGTGGTGGTGGGGGTGGTTGGTTGTAGTAGATGTGGTCGTGGTGGTACCATTGTATGTAAGCGGTTAGAATTTCATTTCAGAAAGTAAGAACTCTTCTTTTAGTCGAATAGTTTTCAACTAAAAGTATTCGAATGCTATACAAGAGTCGCTAAAAATTTTAGGTGGCGTTTATCAACTAAATCTAATTTACCGTAATGTTATGTATTCAGTTCTACTGAGTTTAATTGTGCTATCAAACAATCCTGGTCAAATATTTTGTTCGCTAGGTACTTATGTTTTGTTTTGTTTTTTTAAATTTTGTGTGTTTTCTAGCCTGGCAAACGGTGTTCTTTATATATTTTTTCTTAAATTAGTTTGGGAATGTAGGGTTGACGATTTGTGCATCAAAGGACTCAAGGAATGCTACTTTCTTGATTTTCTTGGGCCAAGAGGATTTGCAGCTGAGCTTTCGCATCAATCGTTGTGCAAGTAAGAAAGTTTGAATACTAATTTGATGGGACTGGTGATTTTCTTTTCTATTGCACAGCTGGTTTTGATGTATATGGTACCCTAATGTGCATTTGTGGTTTGATTAGGGTGATTGGATTCGATCATAGAAAATCAGTTCTGTCCATGGTATCTTGTGACCCTGGTTGCAGTGGGAACGTTTCATTTCGAGTTGATCTTGATAAGAGCAGCTCCACTGCTGCATATGAGTACTTCTCTACTAAACTGTTACTGACGGAATCTAGTGACGTGAGTAATCTTATGGTGTTTATTGTTATCTGTTTTAGTAAGCTGGTGCACGTTATGTATTTTGGCAATTTAAGGTTTCTTCCGTGTGTGGGAAGGGGGTTTATTCTGAGTTTCAGATCAAATGATTATAAAAGCATATATGATTGTGTGGGGTGTTGTCTATCCGGATTTCTTCTTGGATCTCTAGATCGGACCTAGGGAGAAGCAACACCTTCCTCACCTAGATGTGCTTCTGTTAGTGCCTAGTCGGTTGTTGGCGACCTGAAGGCACTGATGGATAAACAAGTCCCAATTTGAAGAGAGGAAAGTACAGAGCTCTGAGTGAATAGTAATGGCCTACTTCCTTAGAGTTTTGAACTATACTTTACGTATAGAAAGATTTGCCTTAGCCTCCAGTTAGCTCGTGCCTCCCATGAGGTCATGAACAACCACCTCACAGTTTGACGTCATGCACGACGATTGCCAAGCACCACATAGGCAGGTAGGATTTGGCTGAACTGTGCCTCGTTGTCCAACTTGGCTTGGCATCCTGTCTTACGTGGCTTGTAACGTTCAGACTCAACACTTTGCCCAGCCCGCAATGTAACGGCCTGAATGGCCCTCCGGCCGGCTGGAATCAGCTGCTGAGTCGTTAGGCCTGTTCATTTGAATGGGCCCATCTGAATGGAACGGCCCAATACAGATTGTGTAATTGCAAAGGTGGTATTCATGTTAGGTTTTGAAGAGAAGCAAAAAACAAAGTAATGCCATAGATTGTGCGGCCTTTTCTTCTATGTAACCAAGCACAGTGGAATGTATATTATATATGTCTAAAGCAAAATTAGAAGTTATTAGAGATTTGGTTGCATAACTTTGGTAAATTTTGCCTTCTGCGGGGCAATTGTTATTTTAAACTCCGAGTTGAAACACAAATTTACGGACATGAAGTGGCCCGACATTGCAATTGGAAGCCAATCCCAAATCCATGAAATAGCTGAAACACGTGTTGTTATGAATTGTCAAAAACAATGGCTATATTGTTGTGTGAAACAGGGTGAGGTCAAGTATTTACTGAACCCGAAACAACGTGATCGTCTGGAGTTGGTTCTGAAGTACATTGAAGATGCAGATCTTCGCCAATGGAGCTTACCAAACATTAAAGCATTTAACCTTGCACTGGGTGAATGGCGTTCAATGTTGAACTGCATGACTAATCCTCACATGTATGAACAGGTTCAGTAGTTCAACTTGTGATTCTTTTTGTCATGTATAGGATGAATAAGGAGCCATGGATTTCTGATTTATACTTCAGTGGTGGTATCATTTCTGCTTTTACTTTCACAATTATGTTGACCTTGTTATCCAAGTGTCTCCAAGTCTCATGAAGTACTCAAAGCCTTCATATAATGGGAGAAGCTTCTGAAAGTTAACAAACGCTACTCTGATTTCATGACACCACATTATGTTCTGTCGATCTGTATCTACCTTGCCGATGGAGGCTTAGTGAATTTGAAAACTTGAGTTGCTGGAAAACATCGCTCTGTTACTGATTTTTTGCTATAGCTAAAATGTTGTTTTCAGCTCCCAATTGTCATCCTTTGAGATTTTGGATGTTTGGTTGATTTACTTGTTTATTTTATCAATGAGGAAATAGGATGATGGGAATTACCATAGCCTTGTTTTCTAATAGCTAAAAGACTCTCCCTTGTCTAAAGTTATAAGAGAGTACAGAAAGTCTATAGGCTGAATTTGGGAAGTGTGTGACACAGTCTTTTGATTCTCCTTTTCAGGTGTGTGCTTGGCAGGAGCATAACCTTTCTAAGATTACGTATTGAGTTACTAGTGTATAAGTGTATTTTGAGGGGGCAGGGGCAGGTGAAGGAGTCTGGGAGTAAATGAAGTTCGAGGAGAGGCTTAGGCAACTGAAGATGAAAACATTCTTCGAAAGACCGAAAAGGAAAAATCTTTAATGTGGTTATAAACCAAGCAGTTCTGGATCAAAAGATTGGAAGATTGTAAAAGCCCAATCTTTTCACGAGTCATCTAAAGTTTATAGATCTATCGCAAGGGTTTGGACTTGATAATAATAAGGTAGAACTTCAGAACCTATCAATAGTCGTTTGAGCTTTTGAACTAAATCTTTTTCCATTTCTATCTCGATATAAAAACCAAAGGAGGAGAAGGCTGCGAAAGACGAGATTGAATGTAATATTAGGTCTTTCTGAGGTGAGTCCATTGTACTGCTCAAGAGCCACTTTTGTTTATTAATGGTAGTGTGTTGTTTGGATAAGTGTGTAACGCCCCAAATTCCGAAAACGTTAAGTAAATACTAAAGACCAATTTCTCATAAGATAAATCCGATTTACTACGTCAAACGTTCCAAAAGTATACGTCACAATATTACAACCATATCGAATTTAATTTTAAATTTTTGAACAAGTCAAAATATTACATTTTCCAAATTTAAACGTTTAAGCTTTCAAAATCAAGGATCCATCGTCTGGCAGAGCATCTAAGCGTACGGCAACCAGGTTTCCTCGCCTCCGTCCGCACCAGGGTTGAAGTAGGATTGCTCGAACGGCACTTCCGTTCCGTCTTCGGTACCTGGCGTTCGAGTTACCAGGGCAACATAGTACCATGAGCGATGACGCCCAATAGCCAAAACCCATCCGAACCCATAACTTACAAGCAATAAGATATATAATAGGAATGCAATAAGAATAACATCAAAAGAGAACAAATCCATTATTTCATTACTAATCTTTAACTTAAGTGAAATCTTGGATCTTATCCACAGATCCGTTCCTACCCATAACCTCTGGTACAATCACTAGTGTGGTCCGACTCCCCTTTTCCAGATCTGGTTGAAAGATACCTAAGTTATATACCTGGTACCCCATCCGCGATTATAAGTTCGGATAAAACTTCACCAAATGCGCACGCGAGCACATTCGAGCCCGGGTTGTGACATAAGCACAGTGCCTCCCTTATGACCGGTCCCAATATCCGAGAGTCGACCACCACCGTGCCGTACCCAGGGTTTCGTAAACCAACAATTCACAAATTCACCACCAATCAATCTCCAATCATAACATCGCCACGGGTTCCAAGCCTGGAATCTAAAATCTCAGCCTCACTTTATTATCTTTCCCATTAATCCTACTTTCACGTCTAATAAGTTAAATCCGCACCTCGCAACCAATCCCGGGAACCTATTTATCCAAATCTATCAGTACAACAACATTTCACACAATCCACATTTTCACAACCAAGGCTAACATGCTAATAATGTTTAATCGAGCGATAAAATAAATTTTACTATAGAATCATGCCACAAAATAATCATGCGATACAACTAATAATGCCATAAAAATAGTCATGTGATAAAATTTATTACTCGATACACTACCATGCAATAAAGTTTATCATTTGGTACACTAATCATGCGATAACTAATCATGCAATAAAATTTAGATTTAACCGAAACTAATTAACTTTAAGGGCTAACATTATTAGACTTTAATACTCAAGGGTTGGATTTATAAGCTAAACAAACTCAGGGGACCATATTGTAATTAATCCAAGAAAATTTCAAAATCCAGTGGCTGTGTTACGTCGGAAAAACCAAGGGCCCGGCCGGACTCGACCGGCAACGTCGGATTCGAATACAATTATATCGAAACGCTAAAATCAATATGAACACGCAATATATACTTAGGGAGGTGAGTTCCGAACTACCTCTCGTCCGGCGAAACGGTTTACAGAGTGATTCGGTAGTGGTCGGAGCGGTGGCGGAGCTCGGTCAAAAGGTGGTAGTGTTGGTGGTACCCGGCTTGTGCGTGGGGAAAAGAGGAGGAGATGGTGGTGCACGGCTGTGAGGAGGTGGGAAGGTTACGGTGGTGAGGAGTTCGGTTCGGAGGAGAATGGAGGTGGTCTTGGTGGTGCCGAGGTGGAGTTCGGCTAAGAAGAGGAATGGAGGAGGTGGTGGCCGGATGATGATGGCGGAAGGTGATGGTGTGCTGGGTGTAGTTGCTGGGCACCAGGGAAATGAAATGGAATGAATACTTAAATGGGCTTGGATTTTTGCCTAAGGGGTATTAACATGTGGATAATTATGTGGTGTCATATTGTGAGGAAATTGGGGAGTAAAAAATGGGATTTTGTTCCCTCCCTCAGCCGCACCAATTTAAAAAGGGTGGGAAAGGTTTGGTCCGGATCACACATGCACCAACGGAAAAAAAAACTACTCATTGGGTACGCGCACGCACGATCGATTACGGAAATAAAATTGGTGTGACGACATAAATTAATAAATAATTTAATTTTTTTTCGAACAAATTAATTATTTTTGTTTTGATAATAATAATAATTATTATTATTATTATTACTTCTTCTTTTTTTTAAAAAAATACCGGGTCTTTACAAAGTGGTTACAAGTTCGGACACTTTTTATCAACTTTGTAGAGTCCCATCTTCGTATTTAGCTGGCTTTTTTGTTCGCTGGTCCTATTTCCTTTTCGTGTGGATGGCATCTTTCCGTTGATGCTCTTTTATTTTATGTTGTGCTATGTTATTAAAAAAATGGAGTGGAAGAATACAATGGGAGAAAAGGATAGAACGTAGGAATCCACATCTAGAGCCCTTGAAATCCGCATCAAGGGGTTGTACCACATCAATACCGATGAGAAATCAATTTCATTTGATTAACTAATTTAAAGAATGTCTTAGAGTTCCTGTAGGGAGATATTCCCGAGCAGGTACATTTAGTTGCCGTACACGTGATGTTCGGGAGCACGTGCTCAACACGCCGGGACTTATCGCCAGGCAGTATGGTGTACAGGGATACGGATCAATGATATGGGAAGTCATTGATCCATGCAGTCTGTTCGGTTAATTATAGGCCAATGACGTGAGAAGTCAGTGGTACAAATTAACCTGTTCGGCGGATAGAGACGTTCTGATTACGTTTGGACCAAGTTACATGTGAAGTTATTGGTCCAGGCAGTCTGTTCGGCAACGAGATAGCCGAACAAAGAAAGAACTCCAATCAATTGTTGAAGCATGGGGAACATTCTGGAAGAATCCAGAAACAATGATATTCTGTTAAGGAATAAGATCCCGCGAATAAAGGATCTGAGAAAGATACCCAATGAGAATGGGATGTTCGGCTGGTAAAGGAAAAGAATCCTAAAAAGGACTCTTTTCCATTAAACTGATAAAAGAAACGAGAATCCTTGATATTCTGGGTTTCCTATACGAGTTAGGAATCCTATGACAATAGGAATGCTTGGGCAGCAAGCATACCCAAATCTATAAATACGAGGTAAACCTAGAGGTAAAAGGTACGCAATTTACTGCATTATTATTGCTTTCCTACTGAGAATTAGGGTTCAATTTCTAGTACGTGATACGAACAAAGGCATCGGAGGGCCTTTGCCACGAGAGGCAAAGGTGTACTCACCTCCTGTCTATTTTGCAGATTAGGGTTCAGACGTCGAGTTAGGGTTCCGGTGAAGAGGCACGAATAAGCCGTTGCAATCCAGTTGATCCGAAGCTCCAATTGTTTTCATCCCCCTACAGTTCCATATATGGACTCCTTCATAACAATAAGACTAGCCTCAATAAATTTCCTAGTAGACAAATCCTAGAGTGACAACATATTTTATGTACGCATCTACATTGACTTCAAAAATGAAATATCATCTAGGATCCTTTAGCTTATTCCCAAATCTGTCTTGTTCATTCTGCCATCCCACACAATGATCCACTAGGTTCTAATAGAATCTTGTGCTTTCATATGTTCCGAGTCTGCTTTCCCAGCTTTATAAGCTAATATCCTTGTAACTTTACAGGTCAAAAATGTTACTTCTTTTTTAAAGATCACACTTCTCATAACTGCAAGAACACATATAAATGTCATAGCTGGGGATGTATGAAGGGGAAAAAATGAGAAGTAAGTTTGCTGCATTGTGAATACAGTACCCGATAGCTGTGCTGTTTATCTCAATTTTCCTGTTACATTAAAAATTTAATAAAAATGTGTTTGCACTAGTATTTCTATGAGGAAAGTGGATATTTTGGAAGTGTAACCTTTGTCTTTGGCATGTGTGGCTTAGTTAAGATCTACACTGAATAGGTACATAGTTTGATACTTCTCATATGCGAGCATATAAGGTGGGTTTTCATACAGATGAGTGTGGGTTTTCATACACTCTCCCCTTTATTCTTGGTTCATAGGCTTCAGTTTAGATCGTTTTTTCATAATTTTGACTTGGCTTAAACTGTCTTTGTTGACAGTTGCTGGAGATAAGCTCTTTGGATTTAATTGGCAAGGGGAATTCTCTCATGTCTATTCGCCAGGATGCAGCAAAAAACTTGCTTGATAAGGTTTTCAAAGTTCGCTTGGGCAGAGGATTTTATGGGGAGTGTCTGGTAAACATAGTGACTAATCTTCTTTGCTATCTTTCACTAAGATCAATCAATTTTAGTCCTGATATAGTTTGACATGTTGCCATGCATCGAAAGCCCTACGTGACTATCGGTTTTAGCACCGTGTCTCTAAAGCATTTCTACCGCGTTAGGTATTGGAGATCCAAAACTGTCTTTCGGATTTCTTTCTTTCTAAAAACATTCTTTTTCCTTTTCTTCTGCATGAGAACAATATTTTACATAAAATTTTGAGTATCCAATTAACTTTTACTCCAGTTCCATTAATCTGGTCCTCAGGGAGTTAGAGCTGATGGAAATTCCAATTTAACTGATGAAATTGCCAAGGAGCTTAGCTTAAAGAGTGCTGCTGCTGGGCTGAGGTAATTTTTTGTCTTAGTGTTTTGTACTTGTCGATCTTTTCATAAAATTGTAGTCTGCAATATTTGTTTCCGGACACAAGTAGATATCAATGTATCTGCTATAAATGCTGGGTCTCTTTTGGTGTTTGTGGATGTGTAATTCTTCTGTACGAAAATCCTAGATGTGAAAATCCTATAACGATCCTTTGATTTCTATGACATTCGGATCACAACCTGAGCAACCAAACACTAAATAGGCCTTTATTTTGCCAGGGGCATCAGGCTGGCTAAACTCTTTAATTGTTTTAGAAAGAATGTTCTCATCTGTTACGTTTGTATATCTACCCTATAGGCGTGCATCAATTGACACCATTGAATAAGATGTTCAATCAAACTACTTTAAATTCTCGATATGGTCTTCCATAGGTTAGCAAAACATCTTGGTGATCTGTATGAACGGGAATGTAAGCCACACTTAGAACAAGTATCAATGACTCCAAATATTTGTTGTACTTGGTCCTTGAGATGATAAAGGTACCTTAAGTTCATTCATTAGCATTATTAAGTCTCCCTTTTCTCTAGGCCTTCCCTCTTTGATGCCTTCCGGCTTTGATTTGAGGGTTTGGTTCCACGGTATATTGTCCCATGAGTTCCTTGATTTTGGGAGGTATTGGGGGGCCACTATTAAGTGGAAATATTCCTAGCCTCCTAGGCAGCCATTTTGTGCAGATATAGCCAATTCAAAGACTTTCCTTCATAAAAAAAGAAAAGAAAAGACTGACTATCTTGGAATCTGATCCTTTACTGTTGCTCACTTCCTTCGTAGCTCGATGCCTTGACCCTATTACATAAGTTGATTCAGAACTATTATGAGTATATTGCCAATTCAAAGATTTTCCTTCATCAAAAAGGAAAGACCGACTATCTTGGGATCTGATCCTACACTTTTGCCCACTTCCTTCGTAGCTCAATGCCTTGACCCTATTACATAAGTCGATTTGGAACTTTTATATCACATCACGACATAAGTAAGCAGTTATTATTGTATTGGCCTAAAACCTTGCTAATTGATCTTTACAGTGCTTCCTCTATCAATTAGATCCTTTTTTTATCATTACAATGCTTCCCCCGCCTATACCTCCTGGATTGGGGATTACATGAGTACTGTAATTGTTATCGTTGTACATGTCCGAGATTGGATAAAATTGACAGCCTAATGCCTGCATTTGGCCCTAGCCATAATCCTTGTGAATTAGTTGGACCAATCTCGTATTGGAAAAAGGTTAATGGTTTATGCTTTCCTTAAGTGAGTGAGTAGTCATATAACGACCCGATATCATCAAGTACCATGACCAGGACATAATAATTTGAATATTTTACGGCACCAACTCAATATAAATAACATACAGAAGGCCATCCCCTACTTCCTTAAATATTTACTTAATTTTTTATATACAATTTCTACATACCCTTCACTCTGCAACTTATCTTACTCCCTTTCTCTCATTGTATCCTTCCTTTTCCTACTGTTCCTTGTCACCCACTTTCTAAACCAGCTCCTCCTCTACTCCTCCCGTATTTTTCCTCTTTTTTCTCCCAGTTTCCAGTCCTCCCATTTTTCCTTTTTTATTCCCTCTCTAAGAACTTGTTGAGTCATTCCAATGAATGGCAATTTGGTGGACAAGTGTCCTCTCTTATAACATTTGTTTTTTTCTTCTTTCTTATCCTTTTTTCGCAACACAACAAACAAATCCTCATGCACACAAACACATGTCCCTTCACGTGCACACACTTCTCACTTAATTTACACTAATGCCTTTCATGCAAATTTTTTCTTTTATTATTATTGTATTTTAGACTTCTTTAAATAATTCATGCACCTTGTTAATGTAAAAGTAGACAACAAACAAGATACATTAAAAATCTCTCGATTTCTAATCCAATATATGGTGGGGGCCACCTCTAGGATCTTGTATGAGCTTTGATTATATGTTGTACAAAGCTAAGTGCCACACTGTGACCATTAGGGGAAAGGTTCTAGGCTAATACAACGAGGATGTTGTATCATGATGCAGTGCAGCCTCCTCTTCCACCTCGACCTCCAGCACGTCCTTCGGCCATAGTCAAGATTGGAACGAGAGCTCTGATACCAACTGATGCAATGCAGCCTCAACGTAAAATAAAATATTAATAAAATACTATTTTTTCTAAAATCTAATCTGCATCACATCATAAGGTGGGGAGATTGTATGAAGCCATTGTGTTAGTCCCACATTGGTGGGAAAATGGGAATGTCAATAGTATATAATGGTTCACAACAAGATACTGTATAACCTGGGGTTAACCTTTTGAGCCATGTAGATTGACTAAGAGTTAGCAGGTCAGCTGGCGCAGGTCGTTACAAGTCATGCCATCTGATGGCAGAGTAGTTGTTGGGATTAGCACTTATGTTGTTGGTGTCTGCCGATGAAATTGCTGCATGGTTGGGGAATTTACTGCCTTGGTCAAGTTAACAAAGCTGGTACCAGATTTTATTTTTTGATTTTGCATCTAACAAATGTCATTAATTCATTACACGCCTGCATTGCTCTAGCGTGGAGGAAGTTCAACTGAACCGGAAAAAACTTAGTTCTTGCTGGATTCCGTTAAATTTTCATTATGGTTTAGACACAGTTGCACGTGTTGATATATGTACTTCAACTTCTAGAACATGTACAGTTTCGGTCAAGATGTCAATCGGGTTCTTGTGTTGTACGCGAGAAGCCTAGATCATCCTTTATGTTCCACCAATCATCTGCACATTTCAACCTTGGGCTTGCTGGTATGCACATAGTTTCCACCAGTCACTGTTGCAGATGCTTCTTTCCTATTAGAGAATTTCATGTTTCAAAATCCGTGGACTACTAATAAAGAGTTATACTATTCAAAATGCATATCATGATTTTTAGAAGGATTTGGGCATACTAAATCTAAGTGAACCCTGGAAGCTCAATGGAAAATTGAGATTCATGAAGCTGACCCCAATTGATTGGGAGACAAGGCTCGTTCTGGTTACTGCTCATTAAGGTGCAATTCCATGCCCTCTTTGGATAATTGCATAATTTGCATTTTGTGGTGTCAGGCCTATTGGAGCTGTTATCTACATGCAACGGAAAAATCTTAAGATGTGCCTAAGGAGTATGGATGCTGGTACTGATACCTCTGAAGTTGCAAAGGTAGGTCATGATGAAACAAGCGTATAAATAATTTGCTCCATTCTACTCCCCTTCAGCTTTGATATTGTGGGAATATTGTCAGTTATTTTTGTATTGCCTGTCTGAACATGAAGGTATATGGTGGAGGAGGTTCCCCAAGTTCCAGCTCTTTCATAATAAGGATGGACGAGTATAACCTGTGGCTTTCGGTACACTAACCATGAACACATTATGGTATGTCACTTACTTTTGCTTAGACAGTTGGAAGTATGTGCTTGCTAGGCGCACAAATGTTACATTTACACCCCCAAGTTACGTTTTTTAGTCCACTATTGTGTAAAATTATGTTCAATACGTGTTTAGGTATTCAGAGACCAGTTATTGCGATTTTGGCGCTAAAACTGTTGAGATAGTCAATTGCAGAGCAAAACCATGCAAGCAAGGCAGCCAGCCTCCATACCCAAATTTCGTTACTCTGGAAATTTTCTTGAGCCAAGCATCTGGATGCCCGAAACCTACTCTAGGCCCATTCAGATGGGATTTATACAGCTCTTGGGTTTGATTCACCAACCGCGCGTTGACTGAACCTTTTCTGTGTCCAGATGCCCCATGCAGACTTTCAAGATGTTTTCGGATCCTCTGTCCCCCTTTGCCTGTCCCAGCTCCCTGTCCTAGTTCCCAAAACGTGACACGTGTTCTTTACACACTATACCAAGAGTCTCATCCACACCCAATCTTCTCTCTACTATGAAACCCGTGGCCAACTGAACACCCATTTCCCCCCTTGGGCAAATCGTCACCTCCATCTTCCATAACCTCATCAATCATCTGCACGGCGGCCCATCACAATGCCGTAGTTTGAAGAAACGGAACCTTAATTCAAGAAAATTGAAACCCCTTATTTGATTCTCTAGACCCTGTGGATGAATTGCTAAGATTGAGGCAGAAAGTATGTGATACCGATTTGAAATCATCTGCAAACGGGAAAAACTAATGATGGTAATGTATTTTTTTTGAACGCCATATGCATATATGCAAATGCATGGATTTGTGCGTATGTATTGATACATATTTGTGAGAGTGGGAGAGAGACGCAGTAGATTATAGATCGCATGAAAAAAGAGTTCAAAAGGCTTCGGAATAGAGGATGTGGTGGTTGACGCGGCCGTACAAGAGGTGGTGCTACAACGATAGCTGTCGGTGAAACTAAACCTGGCCGGAGGTACCAGGGAAGATGACAAAGGGGGATCCGGTGTGGCTGAGACTTTTGGTATAGTGTGTAAAAGACACATGTCACGTTTTTTGTAAACTAGGACAGGGAGCTGGGACAGGCAAAGGGGGACAGAGGATCCGAGTCCATTTTCTCTGTCATTTCTTAGCCTCCAAAGCATTCAAAATTTTATCTATATTTTATATGGGCTCTATACTCCGGTTTTGGGGTATTTGTGAGATTAAAATTTGAATGGTTAGCTCAGAAAATTGGGCTGGTTAGCTCAGAAAATTGGGCTAAAGTACAAAAAGAGTGACTTATTGGCCCATTTAGTCCAGGCTAGGTTTGGACAAGGGCCGGAATCCATTGATTTAAAAGTCTTCCTGTGTTAGGTCCTTTAATAGACGAATATGCCCTGGTTACCGTTGTTTATTTCCCCTTTCTTCGTTCTATATCATTATCTTTTTCGTCTCTCTCTCTCTCTCTGAAACAGATGAGGATCCAAGGGGCTGTGGGCGCCGTTGATTTCTGTCAAGGAAGTGTACAAAGAGGAGGGGAGAAAAGGGAGTGGGGAAAAGGAAGGAGGAGATGAGAAGATATAGAGGGAAGAGAGGTGGGTCGGTGGTGGCGGACACCGGCCATGGCTACCCCTCCACCTCTATCCATTTCCCTTTTTATTTTTTAGGTCATTGATGCTGAAAATAGAGGAAGTCGATCGAGAGAGAGAGAGAGAGAGAGAGAGAGAGAGAGAGTTACCGGAGGTGAGGCTTGCTGGACTAGGAGATGGCCGGAAGAAAATGTGGCAGGAGAAAAATTTTCGGTGAGCATGAGAGGAGGAGAAAAGGGAATTGTTGTTGAGTGAAATTGGAAAAATTGTTGAGTTAAGTTTTGTTCACCCTCCATTTAAGAGGGTGAACATTACCTTCCTTCTTATTGGTTGAAATAATGTGTACATCACTACAAAGTAATGTCATACTTACCAAAAAGTGTATTGCATGATAAGTATGATATCACTTTGTGGTGGGGTTTACACTATTTCAACCAATAAGAAAGAGTAATGTTTATCATCTTTTAAGAAGGGTGAACAAAATTGCATTCATAATTGTTTTGGAAACTGTGTGAAAGCATGAAAGGTTAAAGTGGCAGAGTGGGAGTTTCTATAAAACAATTATAAAAAAAGAAGAAGATAAGATTGTTTATAAATTATTGGCATGAATTGTCTGACCACATGACACATCATTCAAGTTTTACAGTGTATAGTAGTTGGCATAGTGTGTATTTATTTCTTGCTCTATAAATTTAGAAGGAAGTAACATGCTTTGTACATTAAAGAAAGAAAGAAGAGGCAAAGAGCATAAAAGAGAAACATAGAGTATAATATAATAGGTCTTGAAGACCTATTTTGATCATGATAGTTTGTGGAGAAACTATCATTTCTATATGTTTGTGTCCAGAGCTTAATTTAGTTTCTGCAATCTTATTTGTTGCGCTGGTTTAATAACACGTTATCAGCACAAGTCTCTATTCTACTGAGAAAGGTAAATGGTTTGCATTTCCTATAACTAACTTGTTTATATGCTCCGATTACTATATCTTTGTCCTGCATAATATACTTAAGTAGTATATGCTAAAAAAAAGGATATATGAAGTATCTACCAGTTATGAATCCTGAAGAATTCTATTTACAATAAAAGATAAGGAACACCTGAAGTATTCTACTAGTAAGGCCCCGTTTCAGAAACGAAAATAAGTGCTTATTTTTTAAGAAGGCAATTTCAAACTTAAAAATCATGTGTTTTATGTAAATAATTTTCTTATCAATATGGATCTTGTTTGATAGATCTCATTGGAATCTTTTATACGGTGAAAAAAAAATTGAAAAATAATTTTTTATTTATATTATTTTTGAATTTGAAAATGTGAAATAAGTACTTATTTTTTAAGAAGGTGTTCTACAACGGAGCCTAAATACTTATATATATGGAAAAAAAAAACGGGGGGGGGGGGGGGGGGGGGGGGGGGGCGAATACCTAAAGTATTTTACACGATATGAAAAAAAAAATTAAGAATATCCGAAGTATTTTTTGCGACAAAGTGGGTGGGTCTTAAATATTGAATCTGTCACATCGCTTCGAACCCGTAAACTCCTTGAAGGAAAATCACGAGTTTGACCACTGAGTTAACCTCAATGGTTGAGAAAATATTCACATAATTTTATATCTATTATATCTTCTCTAGAATTTTATCAAATACAAATAAGAATAAAATTATTTGTCAGCAATAATTTCATGTTCAGAACTTTCAGTTGTATGCAAAGCGTTTATACTCCATCACTGATTGACTTGAAAAACAAAGAGATATTATTAAGTTGCCATGTCATGAACAATACATTTATTTGGTAGTTGGACTTGAAAGTCTCCAAATAACTGATCGCATCTGTATGTAAATTACTGTTTGTTCTTTCTGATATGACCAAATTATAATTTCTTACGGCATCAGTAAGTTTTCTTTTAGTTTATTACTATTCTGTTTTTCCTAGATTTTAAAGAAATTACGATTTACTCCACATGTTTTTATTTTATTTACATTCTAACCTTGCAGGTTTTAAGTAAATATCGTTTGATTCACATATTTGTGATTATTACATACTGTTTTTTTAGATTTATTATTGCAGTTCATTAAATATAAGTTGTTGAATCAACTATCCCTTAGTTAAATATTTATCTAAATTGAAATCTCTTATTTTTATAGATAATGTCGAACTACACAAAATTGAAATTTGTAGCACTTGATATTTTAAGAAGAAATTATTTATCATAGATTCTTGACATTGAGATTTACCTCGATGACATGGAAATATGAGAAACAATTAAAACTAGTAATGACGCGTCCTTGAAGGATCGCGCCAAAGCAATTATATTTATTCGCCACCACCTCCACGAAGACCTGAAGTCCGAGTACCTTACGGTTCAAGACCCATTAACCTTATGGAATAATCTGAAGGAAAGATACGGGCACCAAAAAGCAGTGATACTGCCAAAAGCTCGTTATCACTGGTTAAATTTAAGGGTGCAAGATTTTAAATCTGTTAGCAAGTATAACTTCGCTCTGTTCAAGATAGTTTTGATCTCGAAATTATGTGGTGAAACTATCACTGAAAAATATATGTTGGAAATTTTTTTACCACTTTTCACGTCAACAATTTGCTCCTGCAGTAGCAATACAGAGAGCGTGGGTTTGAGAAATACTCAGATTTAATTTTCTGTCTCCTGAGTGCTGAACAGAGTAATGAGTTGTTAATGAAGAATCACGAGTCTCGTCCAGCTGGCTCTATACCAACTGGTTATTCTGTTTAGCAACCAGGAGGCAAAAAGTTAAATATGAGTATTTCTCAAACCCACGCTCTCTGTATTGCTACTGTAGGAGCAAATTGTTGGCGTGAAAAGTGGTAAAAGTTTTTTTCTAACATATCTTTTTCAGTGATAGTTTCACCACATAATTTCCAGATCGAAACTATCTTAAGCAGAGCAAAGTTATACTCGCTAACAGATTTATAATCTTGCACCCTTAAATATAACTAGTGATAACGAGCTCTTGGTAGTATCACTGTTTTTTGGTGCCCGTACCTTTCCTTCAGATTATTCCATAAGGTTAATGGGTCCTTAATCGTAAGGTACTCGGACTTCGGGTCTTCGTTGAGGTGGTGGCGAATAAATATCATTGTTTCGGCGCAATCCTTCAAGGACGCGTCATTACCAGTTTTAATCGTTTCTCTTATTTCCATGGCATCGAAGTGAATCTCAATGTCAAGAATCCATGATAAATAATTTCTTCCTGAAATATCAAGTGCTGCAAATTTCAATTTTGTGTAGTTCGACATTGTCTATAAAAATAAGAGATTTCAATTTAGATAAACATTTAAATAAGGGATAGTTGAATCAACGACTCATATTTAATAAACTGCAATAATAAATCTAAGGAAACATTATGTAATAATTACAAATATGTGGATCAAATGATGTTTACTTAAACCTGCAAGTTTAGAATGTAAATAAAATAAAAACATGTGGAGTAAATCGTAATTTCTTTAAACTCTAGAAAAAACAGAGTGGTAATAAGCTAAAAGAAAACTTACTGATGCTATAAGAAATTATAATACAGTCATATCAGAAAAACAAACAGTATTTTATGTACGGATGTGATAAGTTATTAGGAGACTTTCAGGTCCAACTACCAAATAAATGTATTGTATTATTTATTGTTCATGACATGGCAACTTAATATTATCCCTTTGTTTTTCAAGTTAATCAGTGATGGAGCATAAACGATTTGCATACAACTGGAAGTTCTGAACATGAAATTAATGCTGACAAATGATTTTATTCTTATTTGTATTTGTATTTGATAAAATTCTAGAGAAGATATAATAGATTTAAAATTATGTGAATATTTTCTCAACCATTGGGTGCTCAGTGGCCAAACTCATAATTTTTCCTCAAGGAGGTCACAGGTTCGAAGCGGTGTGGCGGATTTAATATTGAAAACCCATTCACTTTGTTGCAAAAACTACTTTGGGTATTCTCAATTTATTTTTTCATACCGTGTAAAATACTTTGGGTATTCTCCCCCTTTTTTTCATATATATATAATTATTTACTAGTAGTAGAATACTTCAGGTATTCCTTTTCTTTTATTATAAATAAAATTCTTCAGGATTCATAACTGGTAAATACTTTATGTATCCTTTCTTTTTTTTAGCATACACTACTTACGTATATTATGCAGGACAAAGATATAGTAAGCAGAGCATATGAACAAGTGAGTTATAGGAAATATAAACCATACCTTTCTCAGTAGGATAGAGACTCGTGCTGATAACGTGTTATAAAACCAACGCAATAAATAAGATTGCATAAACTAAATTAAGCACTAGACACAAATATATAGAAAAGATAGTTTCTCCAGGAACTATCCAGAACAAAATAGGTCTTTAGGACCTATTATATTATACTATGTGTTTCTCTTTTGTGCTCTTCCTCTTCTTTATTTCTTTCAATGTACAAAGCCGATTACTTCCTTCTAAATTTATAGAGCAAGACTTTAGAGAAAGAAATAAACACACACTCTATGCCAACTACTATACACTGTAGAACTTGAATGATTTTGTCTCATGTGGTGAGACAATTCATGCCAATAATTCATAACAATCTTATCTTTTTTTTAGAAGAGAGCCTCTTCTCGCACCCCCCGACACACCCCCTCCCCCCTGCCCCACCACCTTTCCCCCAGTGGCGGATTCAGGAATTTTCGACAGATGAGTCACTCTTTTAAGAGTGACCTTATATGTTTCAAAGTTGTAGGCTAACTCACATCAATTTTTATTATTTAATTAAAAAATGAGTGTATATATTCATCAAATATTTTTCTTGTTAGTGGTAGTTAATGTTGAGTTTGTAAAAAAAATATTAAAGAAAAATACATATTTTTATTTTATTTTATGTGGAACTTAGAATTATAGTAATTGATTTGTGTAGGAAATTACATTATTGTAAATGACTTTGTGGTACCAATGGTAGATGAGATAGTTTGGGTTTGAGGTTTGTACACTAAAATGGGTTTGAGGTCTTTACACAAAAAAAAAAAACACACGAAGAGGTAGTGTTTTAACCATTAAACACAAAAAAAAATAGAGAATGTAGGCGCTAAGATTCAAATCTGAGCTTAGACTGAGGAGAAGCTGCTTCCTTCCACTGGAACAACCAAGTACATGTGAAAATATTCGGATATTTTATATATATTACAAACTCAGACTTGGGCCCTTCTTTGGGACCCAATTTTCAGCTGGGTCACGTGACCCACCTGTGCCTACACCGGATCCGCCCCTACTTTCCCCCCTTTGCCCCTCCTCCCCTCCTTTTTCGATTTTTTTTCTTTTTACTTTGTCTATTTTTTTTTGTTTTTCAAAAGTAAATAATTATTGTTTTTTTTTTTACTTTTTACTAATTTTTTTATACTTTTAAAGTACTTTAATTACCGTTTTATTTTTTTTAACTTTTATTAGTTTTTTTCTTTTAAAAGACTTTAATTACTGTTTTTGTTTTTTGTTTTTAACTTTTAACTTTTACTAGTTTTTTTTGTTTTACTTTTAGTAGTTTTTTGTTTTACTGAATGTGTGGTTGTAATTGAAGATAAAAAGAAAATTTAAATGAGTGGTTATAATTGAAAATAAAAAGAAATCTGAACAAGTGGTTAGAAATAAAATAGATAAAATATATAAATAAATACAAAATTAATAAATTAAATTACATAAAAGAATTATAAAATTTTAATAAGAGTAAAATTTCAATAACATAAAGAAATTTATTCACGTATATAATATTAAATAATTTAAAAATACATATAAAGAGTAAAAAAATAAGTGTTCCGATTTTTAATTCGTTGGAACCGGTTTGAAAATCTTATTTTTCTTATCATTTCATCCTAAATGGTCGTAATGAATTTTTGGCTCTAAGGCCTTTCAACGAGCACCATAAGAGAGACCTGAAACTAAATAAGGAACCTTAGGATACTTGTTGAACGGCTTTCGAACCAAAAATTCATTACGACAATTAAAGATAAAATGATAAAAAAAATAAGATCTTTGCACCGATTCAACCGGATTGAAAATTAGAACACTTAAATAATATTAAATTAATAAAAACGAAAAAAAATATAAAAGTTATTAAGTAAATAAATGAAAAATAAAAAATGGTTTATTACTCATGTATATAATATTAAATAATTTAAAAATACATATAAAGAGTAAAAAAATAAGTGTTCCGATTTTTAATTCGTTTGAACCGGTGCGAAGATCTTATTTTTCTTATCATTTCATCCTAAATGGTAGTAATGAATTTTTGACTCTTAGGCCTTTCAATGGGCACCCTAAGAAAGACCTGAAACTAAATAAGAAACCTTAGGATACTTGTTGAACGGCCTTCGAGCCAAAAATTCATTATGACCATTGAAGATAAAATGATAAAAAAAAATAAGATCTTTGCACCGATTCAACCGGATTGAAAATTGGAACACTTAAATAATATTAAATAAATAAAAATTTAAAAAGATATAAAAGTTATTAAGTAAAAAATGAGAAATAAGAAAATTAGTGAATTATTGCCGTGGGTTGAATTATTGGTGGGGTATTTTGGTCAAGGGCGGGTCGGGTCCGGGGGTGCGCAAAGAGATTTGCTTTTTAGAAATGATTTTGCTACTCTTTTTTTTGTTAATGTCACTCTCCTGCAAGTATATTTTTATATAAAAAAAATACACTTGCAGGATAATGACATTAAAAAAAAAAAAATGACAAAATCGGCCTTTTTTTTTTTTACAATTGTTTTATAGAAACTCCCACGCTGCCACGTTAACCTTTCATGCTTTCACACAGCATCCAAAACAATTTTTTCAATTTCACTCAACAATTCCCTCATCTCCTCCTCTCAAGCTCACCGAAAATTTTTCTCCTACCACATTTTCTTCCGGCCGTCTCCTCGTCCAGCGAGCCTCACCTCCAGTAACTCTCTCTCTCTCTGCTCTCCCTCGACTTCCTCTGTCTTCAGCATCAATGAACCCAAAAAAAAAAAGGGGGAAATGGATAGAGGTGGAGGGTAGCCATGGCCGCCGTCCGCCGCCACCGACCCACCTCTCTTCCCTCTATATCTTCTCATCTCCTCCTTCCTTTTCCCCACTCCGTCATCTCCTTCTCTTCCTATTCTTCCTTGGCAGAAGTCAACGGCGCCCACAACC
This sequence comes from Rhododendron ovatum, assembly GCA_019656835.1. Taxonomy (NCBI): domain Eukaryota; kingdom Viridiplantae; phylum Streptophyta; class Magnoliopsida; order Ericales; family Ericaceae; genus Rhododendron; species Rhododendron ovatum. Next base: position 14,946,953 of record CM033801.1, on the reverse strand, counting down.
CCCTCGATCCTCATCTGTTTCACAGAGAGTTTCAGAGAGAGAGAGACGACAAAGATACTGAGATAGAACGAAGAAAGGGGAAATAAACAACGGTAACCAGGGCATATTTGTCTATTAAAGGACCTAACACAGGAAGACTATTAAATCAATGGATTCCGGCCCTTATCAAAACCTAGCCTGGACTAAGTGGGCCAATAAGTCACTCTTTTTGGACTTTAGCCCAATTTTCTGCACTAATAATTATACTCCTACAAAGTGTAGCATTGGCAATGGATGAGCAGGCGAGGCAAAAGGAAGACAAGGCTGGTGCAAGTTTCTACGAAATCTTACACGCCCGAGACTTCGCCGGTGTTTGTGTGTGCATTATTTTGATGGTTGTCTTCTACCGCGACCGACTTGGTCATAGCCGTTACGGTTGTGGCCTCCTCTGCATATTTTCATTCCACCTTCCATTGTAATAACACCAAACGAGTTCCTTTGTTGGAACAATATCAACTTTCTCTTGACTCCCACTAAATGCTGCGAATTATACAAAATTATTTGGAACAAGTTCCAATTGAAAATCATATATTCACCAAAACCTAACAACAAATTAATGGGGTTCCGTGGTAGGTTTGAGCGAAAATAAAACAAAAGAAAATCGTAAATTGTGTCCTGTGAAGACTTAGGAGTGCTTTTTTAAATTTTGTTTTTTTTAATCGGAAGTCTTAGGATTAAAAGTGCTAGCGAGCCGTATGTCGCACAGCACTAGCATCTACCTCACTACATATAACACCTCAATTTTGAGAGGCAAAAGAGGTATGGTGAGAATTCGCGAGTAGCAGTAATAGAAGGGTTTTGTGCACTCTCCGAAGACCTCTCATTGTTTTTTTTTTTCCTTCTTAGTACTCCCTCCGTCCCTTTTTTATAGTCCTGTATTCCATTTTGGACTGTCCCTTAATAAGTGTCCATTTTGTAAAGTTAGTGGGTAAAAATTGGTGCATTGTCTATTTTATCCCTAAAAGTAGATTTCTTTTTGAAAAGTAAGTGAGTAAAAGTGTAATGATGATGGGCAAGTAGGGAAAGTGGAGGAAAAAGTTAATGTGAAAGGTATAATGATGATGGTTTTTTAATAAGTTGAAATTACGAAACAGGACACTTAAAAATGGACGGAGGGAGTATTATATAGTGATTTCATTTGTTTATCCTTGTGATGAATAGAATTTTTTGCCGATAAAAAAACTTAGAGTAGATACGATTCCATGAGGATAATAGGTTTCAGAATGGAGGTAAGCTCGAAAGCACTTTACTCTTCCTAAGGTCTAGGAGTAATTGAAAATCATAATTTCACCCAAACCTAACAAAAAATTAATGAAGTTCCGTGGTAGGTCTGAGCGAAAATAGAACAATTAATCGAACCTCCTATGGTTATCTTTTTCTTTCTTTTTTTAATTTGAGTTAGTAATCCAAATATGTGGCTGTCATGAATGTAATTTGCAGGAATAATTATTAAGTAGTCCGGAAGCACTGCCATGTGATACTCCAAACTACTTCAAAACCATATATTTATATGGAGTCCATACACTTAGTTGTGGACCTCATGAGATTGTGTGGTTGTAGAATGATCCGGAGCACCACGTGACGGTGCTCCCAGACTATTCTATAATTTCACAATTTGCAGAGTTGAATTTCTTTTACCGGAATTGGTTTTGAGTTTGCTAGCTAGTTTTGTTTATTAGTATATATAAGGAATTGGCCCAATTATGTAAAGTCCAACCTGATAAATTGCACCGAGCCAAACTGCCTAATTAAATACAATGCGGCTCGGTGCAGTACAATGGTGGTACCGGCATGGTTTTGGTTCACAATAATTAAAGAGTGATGCTATTGATACATATAATATGTACATATAATGTACATATAGATTTTGTGGGGCCCAATTCGGATCCCACAAATATGATCCGAACCGCTCATTATTTTTAAAACATCTTTTTATGGAGCCCTGTAAAAAATCAGCTCTACCCGATATCGGTAATAATTTTTTCTGAATTTGTAGGGGCGAAACTAAGCAGTTAAGTAGTTTCGCCTCCACAAATTAAGAAAAAATCCTTACCGATATCGGGTTGTGCTGATTTTTTACAGGACTCCATAAAAAAATGTTTTAAAAATAATGGGCGGTTTGAATCATCTTTGTGAGACCCGAGATGGGCCCCACAAAATTGATATGTACATAATATGTACATTTCATATGTACCTCTAGCATTTTTGATAATTAAAACCTGATTAATTAAACTAGTTCGGTTTATTTTTTTTTCTAAAAACTGACCGTACTGAACCACTTACATACCGAGATTACACCATTACAAGGCGGACGAGTTTTGCGGTACCCGACCCCAAAAGTGCAACAGGACCCCGCCTCGAATCCGAACTGGGTAATGCTTTCCCGTTCTCGCCTTGCTCGAGGGACGGGTTCACCTGTCGCCCGTCCCATAAAAGATGAGGAAAAAATGTGTAAACTTACAAAAACTGGAAGGAATAGTTATATATCAAGTGTTATTATTACAACTAGAGGCCGGCGCACACGCGATGCGTGTGCAAGTCGGATTTTCATAATATTTGTGAAAATTTGATCAAACAATAAGTGTGAAGCATTTTTACAAAAATGTTGTGAAAATCCGATTTGCACACGCATCGCGTGTGCCCCGGCCTCTAGTGAAATAATCTAAAGCGCGTAATTGTGTTTTCTTTTCTGTTTCTATACCTTAGGAAATAGAAAAATGCACACGCACACAAAGGCTGCAGGCTCAAAAAACCTTCTATAGTACAGTTGTGCGATACTTTTTTTTTAACTCTTAAACTGGTTGAATTAAAAGAATACTTAAACAACCGAAAAAAGTAGAAGGGAGAAAAGAATTAATAAACTGATTGAATTCATCCCAGAACATGTATGTTAAATTTTTAACTCAGACCCAAAATTTGAAATTAACATTGATTTTGACGGAAAAAACTGATGCATGATAACCAAAAAAAGAACACAAAAGAAAGACTTATTAATTATATCTACCTCATCATCAAACTGCTTCATATATGATACTTAAAAAAAACTCAACATGGAGAAAAAAGACAGTGGAATTCGGTGGTAAAAGTGAATTTTGCCAGTGGGTCTTAATTTAGTATGGAGTAGTAAATACGGAGTAGAAAATAAAAAGGAATGAAGTAGAAAACTAAACTTGAATTTGGAAAAGTACATAAAGTACCTGGTATGATTAGATTGCAGTGTGGATGAATGACGAAGGCAGCCATAGTTTTTTGGGTTTTGCTCTACAGTATACACTAAGAGGGAGGATAACTGTTGAGAATTCAGTAACTGCATTTATACATGGGGTAGTGTGCAGAGTGCACTACTTTGTCCAATCAGTTATTGCATGGAGAGAGAGAGAGAGAGAGAGAGGAGGAGGAGGAGACCCGGAGGGGAGAGAGAAGATTGGTAACTGCCATGTCAAATGTTCATGAATTTTTGAACATTTTGTTCACACATTTGATAGGTATTTATGGAAAATAAAAATACATGACAGAAGGGGAGACACCAAAGAAGTGCTCTCCCTTTATATATTAGAATAGATGATAGTCACTCTAGCACACAAATAAGGGAGAGAAGATTGAGAGTGGACAAACCTTAGATGGTGGAAAAGTGGGTGATTTGCAGAGATTTGCCGGAAACTTTTTGACAGGAATTGAGAGTGGACAAACCTTAGATGGTGGAAAGGTGGGTGATTTGCAGAGATTTGCCGGAAACTTTTTGACAGTTACAGCTTGTGAAGAAGAAACGTGAAGGAGAAGAAACGTGAAGGAAATAGAAGAGGGATGGAAGAGAAGAAGAGGGGAGTTCTGGCTGAGTTCACATCGTGGGGAGCAGTTGAAGTGCAGACTTACCCTTTTACCCATAGTTAACTGCTGTGAATTGGAAGAGGGGTGAATTTTTAGATGGGTATTTTTGGAAATGAAAAAACATGACAAAAAAAGGGAGACACCAAAGTGGTGCTCTCCCTTTATATATTAGAATAGATGGTGAATAAATATGGGAAAATATAATTTTTTTTCGTAAAACAGTGAAAATTATCGATAAACATATATACATAGTATTTTTTTTGTATAATAATGAAAATGTAAGGATAAAAATGTTAATTTTATATCTGTATTATAAAACAGAGCGGTTTTCTTTAAAAATGTCTAGGCATACAAACAAAATAGCATCTATAGCCGTTCGATGGTATTTCCTAATAAGGTTATAGCCGTCGGATTGAATGAATATTTTCTATTATATACACCAACACTATGTAGAACAGAAATTACACGTTTCCCTGATAGAGAAATATACACCCCTTCCCTTTTCAATTGATTTTTTTAAAGTTGATTTCCTTACCTTCAATTTAATATTTGCTTTTAAGTTGATTTCTTATAGGTTGATTTTCCTACAGTAAAAAAGGAAACAATTATTTTTGGATTCATATGCGAAAAGGGAACAACATTTTTATAAGAATACACACAATTCTTCTACGCGTTTCTTTGGGAAAAAAAACTAAACTATTTTGCGTTTTTTTTTAACAATATTGATGAGTAAATGAGGATTCTATGTTGAGTTTTTTTTTTTTTTTTTGCCTTTGCGTTAAAGAGGTTAGAGGGATATTTAAGAATAAAGTTTTTGACCATAGATTTAGAGTCGTGCCTTCAGGCACGGCCATGTGCTAGTATTAAAAACATTTCGAGGCAGGGTAATGTCATCCTGACCCCGATCAGTTTTTCCTTATTTTACCTGACCCAGATTAGTTTTTTGTTATTTTACCCCAAGCCCAACATAGAACCCAAAAGTTTGACGAAACGATTAAGGCAGCTCCGAGGTGAGGGATCCAATTGTCATCGCCCGATGGGATTAGCCTTTGTTGAAGACAATAGATCCTATGTTTGAATCTCATCACATGACTAATACGAAAATATTTATACGTGTTTAATTCGCTTATAAAAGAAAGCCTAACTATACGTGAAGGGGCGTATTGAAAGTATAAATAATAAAGTTGCTTTGTGAAAACTGTATGTCTAACTAACAAACAATTGACAATAAGTGGAGAGAGATCCCAAATGTTGTTTAAGTGATCTCTCATCCCATACGTACTCAACCAATGTGGGAGAACTACTCTAATGCCCCCTACGTGCAACCACATTTAGGTCTATCACTTGTTGGCCACTCTTTGGGTTTTACAATTGTGCAGCCTTTTCAGGGTCGGTCATCGTGAGGTGTACGTTTGATTTAATTTTTTATCTAAAATTTGGGATGGAATGGGCCAACTCAATACTATGTGAAAATTTTGTATCTAACTCAAAACTACTTTAACATGAATGAAGATGTCCCAAATGCTACTATAAGTGATATCTCATTTCATACCCGAGCAATGTGGGAAAACTACTCTAACATCTTGCATCTTTAAAAGAATTTTACACAAATTATGAGTAAATTTCGCTTTCTTCTTTCAAAAGGTTCAAGTCAATTGCGATTGGTAAAAAATTGGTCACCGATGCAACAAAATTTCTCATAATTTCTCATAATTTTACGCAAATTATGTATGCTAACAGGTGCATATACATGCACTGTTTAAGAGTATATTATTTACAGTAATTGTTACTATATTTCAATCCCACTGACACCTCTTTACTCTACAATTGATTGTTTTTGCCTTTTTGCTACAACATTAAACTCGTTCTTGTCTGACTTTTATTTTTTGCAATTGACAAATCTAACCTCTATCACTCAAAAGTTCCGAGTTCTACCCGCACTTTAAATTGAAAGGGTTTTGCTAGTTGCCCATTCGGCTAAATAAGTCAATTGACTTTTTTTTTTATTTAATTTCTTTTTGTATTTGTTAGTTTTTCATCAATTTTTTAAAATTTATTGCATCGTCATTACGAGAAGAATCTAAAACGTAAAAAAATATTATTGAAAAAATTGGATTATTGGCTTATTTTTGTCTTTATTCAAAAAATTAGATTTCGATAGTAATTTTTTACTTTTTAGATTTTTCTCGTCATGACGATGCAATAATCTCCAAAAAATTGATGAAAAACTAACGAATACGAAAATTTTTAAATAAAGACAAAAAAATAAACCAATTAACTTACTATCTAGTGGGCAACGCTTCGGTATAAGAGTAATTCTCTCGGTTGTGTAGAAAAGTCTAATCTGTCAGCCTTTTACTCCCCTTTATTCTTCTTTTTGTTAATGTCTATGACACTAGCTCTCATATTTTTGTAAATGCCGATTTTAACCTTAGACATATAGGGAGTATATGTGAATTTTGAAAAAGAATCGGGTGTGTTCCACATTCTCTTCTTAAAAAATAATTATTTATTTTCGTTTTCAAGACAGATCACTCTCTCACAATACATCACCTTTAATTCAAAAAATAAGTTGCTTTTTAAAAAATAAGTACTTATTTCTAAAACTAGAATGAGGCCTGAGACTAGTTTTGGTTGACTTTTCTCTCATTTCTTCCATTTTTTTAATTTTCAGACGATGCTAATCTATTCACAATGATTTTACTTCACAATTCATTTTTAATATTTTTATATAAAAAATATATAAACACCAAAAAAATCATTTTTGGGGGGCCATACCAATCATTTTTTTTTTAATTATTGAACGACTCATATCATTCGTGCGGAATCTAGAGAGGGTCACTGCAAGGCCGCACAATGGACGGCCATACGGTGAGCGTATCATTATTGCACTTTAAAAAGGGTTTGAGCCGGAAATGAAAAAGCTATGGGTGCCAAACATAAATGTACAAATTATGTACTCTCTTTGGCCCAATTTAATAATTACTCGTTCTATTTTAATCAGATAAAAAATTAGTTATATATTTAAATTGATAATGAATTTGAAATCGAATACGAATCTTGTTTGATAGATCTCGATTAATTTTATAATGCAATATTTTAAAAATCAAATAAAATATTACAAAATAATAAGATATAATCAATTGAAAAGTGACACGAACTCTCATAAGAGTGTGGTCAATGGGTCCGACGCCAATGTCGTGGCTCCAAGCGATTTTTTCTTTTTGTTTTTGTTTTGTTTTGTTTGTTGTATTTTATTTTGTTTTTTGTTTTTTGTACATTCGGACCAGTAGTGTCCACTTTTATTGTACTGTATTTTTCTTTTTGTTATATATAAATTGAGTTTAATTCTGGTAAAAAAACATTATAAATTGAAAGATATAAGTAAGAAAAAATGACACGAATTTCAAAAATTATCATCTTTTTTGGATGGAGGTAGTATAAAACGGGCCCATAATTGGTTGAAAGGCTACCCTAGATAGACTATACTTGTGAAGGGGTCCACTTGCTACCAAGTAAAGTACATAATATCAGCATTTGTGCTTGTTTGATGTATGAGATAAAAAAATCAAATTAGTTTTTTTTTGGCCCCATGAACTGAATGAGCACAGTTGATAAAGATATAGTTTAATATTTTTATCGGTCCCATGTTTGATGCACGCCAGCATTGGTTTCATTCTATGAACTGAAAGACATATGTGTTTGAAAAATGAATTTAGAGTACCACGTGACAATGCTCTAAAAACATAGAATAATTTTATCTCCATATTCAACCTCCCATCTCTTTCCATCCCAACCTACCTACCTGCCTCTCTCTCTCTCTCTCTCTCTCTCTCTCTCAACACAAAAAAATAGACAAAAATCTAGAAAATTAGGAAAGAGGGTTGGGATGCTTTTAAATGCAAAACACATTTGCTTATAGTATTTATTGACTGGTGCTACTCGACCCCTACGTAGAGGTTTTTTGATCCTCCAACATCGATACTCACTACGCGCCATGTTACCAGTGCTACCAAATTAATTTTTTTTACCCATATATATCAACCAATTCTTGCCATAGATCGCTTTTATCCGATTTTTTTTTTTGTGTGTTTCACGACCACTACAGTTATTGCATGACCATTGCAACCGCTTCAAGTGCATTAGCACCAAAAATAGTTTTTGAAAAAGATTACCGACACACCCGATTTCCACTTAATATCATTCAATACTGTTAGAATAATATGTTTATTTTATGTGATAAAACCAATAATATGAGTGTCGTAAAATCAGAATTCAAAACCTGAAAATTGATGCAAACAAATTGGTGATCAAGACAAGTATGATACTCTATACTTAAAACAGATTCGTCCCATCTACGGTGCTTACGGTTTCAATGGACGTCTATCTCTCATCACTATGTGATCGAACATCTCACAAATGCAACACTAAATTGGTGGGTATGTATAACCAAACTTGTATTTTGTACTCTCTCATATATATGCATGAACTCGAATGGAAGAAAAAACCAATTACCAAAAAGAAAGGGATGCAATATTTATAGACCAACTGGCCTGGTGACTATTCGAAAAGGGACAGATTTGTTCGAAAAGGACGCGTGCATCTGTCCATGGTGAACAAGTGCTAATGAAAAAATATAACTTCAAATCAAATCAATTTCCATTCGCATTTTAAAATAAAATATTATATCCAAAACATTTTTCCAACAGATACTTCTGCTCGCACTACACCATTACAACTACCATTGTGCAGTCTGCTTCCGGAGTGTAAATTCAATCCGTCATAGGTGGGTTTCCACCACCACATGTGGGCCCTACAAGACTTTTTTGATTACAATCTGAACCTTTCATCTTGTAAAACACGTAAAGTAATATACCCATGAAAAAAATTAGCTTGATTGGATATCGATAGGTATATCAAAACTTGAATTTTGGTTTACAAAATGGAGGGTCATAGATTTTGAAGTTAAATTGTTTATGACAGTCCATTTTCTTAACCGAAATTCAATTTTTAATATACCTATTGATGTCTCACCAAGGTCATTTTTTTGCGTGCAAATACTATTATGTGAGCTCTACAAAATGAACGGTTCAGATTATAACAAAAAATGCTTAGTGTGACCCGTAACAGGAGGTGGAAAGAATTTTAACTCCTGCTTCCGTTATTTATACTAACTTTGAGTACTATGGCAGCTGGCTCGTTGGGTGGGTGTATATATATGTTCCAGGAACACTCAAAAAAATACCTCATAGTTCTCGATCAAATTTTGATAATTCGAGCCGCTCAATATGATCAGAACAAGATTTTAAGGGTACCCGCGAGAAATCAGCTAAAAAAATGACCGGAAAGGGCTTGATCCGAACAGTTTTGAACCATTTTTTATTGAACGGTTCAAATAAAAAACTGCTCAAATCAAGCATTTCCTAGCCATTTTTTTTGCTAATTTTTCACGGGCACCCGTAAAATCATATTCTGGAAAAATTGAACGGTTCGGATTATAAAAACTCGATTGGGAACTATGAAATTGAAATTTTAGGTGTTTTTTTTTTGTGTTTTTTTGGATGTCTCTGAACAGCCCCCTATATATATATGACCACACCAAAAAGAAATACTACTACAAATTAACCCCTCCAAAACACACACACAAACACAGGGAGAGAGAGACCGGTGGGCCGGGATCATGGAAGTAAGAAGAGGAGGAGGTGCCGGCAGCGGCGAGGCGGAACATGAACATAACAGAGACATAATAATAGTTGGGGGTGGGATATGTGGCCTTGCAACTGCCCTTGCCTTTCACAGGTACCGTCAACTACCTATCACCACCACCATTTATACATGAATACATCGATTAGCTTCCCTTAACACTCTGCTGGAATCAAGCGATGGTTCTCAAGATTGGAGAATTCATTACTGGGATTGATAATATGTTTTGATAGCCTACTTGTCAGTTAGGTTTAAATTGGGCTTGATATGTGTAGACTTTGATATGTTTTGTGGGTTGCAGTTCCCACTTTTCTTTGTGTTTTTCAAGTTGAACTCTTATCAACTTGCGGGCTGAGATGCAGATGACTGTCGCAGGGCAAGGTGCATGCCAACATAGGTGGGATGTTGTCTTTGCGTTGTGATATTTTCTCTTAGCCTTTTATCTATACTCTCCATTCCTCTTCTATTAATAAAATTCTTCTTCACTGTTAAAAAAAAAAGCTTCCCTTAAAATACCAATAGCAACGAGAAACCACTGCAATGCAGCTGGTAATTGTCTCATATATAGGGCTCCCCCACGGGGTGCGATCGGGTTCAGGGCTATGGATACTCTGAATTTCTTATAAACTACTAACTATATATTCCCCAAATTCCGCTGATGTATAAATTGTCAAAAAAAAAAACCAGAAGCAGAAGCAGAAGCAGAATTATACATGATGTGTCGACTTACCCCAGAATTTTGAGTAATTAGAAGGTAAACTGCACTGTGTAAATTCAAGTTCATGCGCATGCCACATGAATGAGAGTTTTTTTGTTTTTCCTCAGCAAAAAAAATTATTAATCTTTAAAGATGCTTACAAAGATTAAACATACAAAGGGCACAACGGCAATTGCCACCCAAAGCCCAAAAGATGAAGGCGAAAAGCCAAGCAAAATCAAAAGAAGCATATACTGATCGCATTCGTAATTAAATCTCATAGGAGTAATATTTTGACATTTTCTTTATTTGAATATTGACGTGGCATTCGACTGTAATTAAATTTTGAAAATAGTAGTAATTAATTAAATTGGGGGATTAATTAATTAATTTGCATTTATATATAAAAAATGCATGCAGGAAGGGTATTGAGAAAGTAGTGGTATTAGAGAAATCAGAGAAACTGAGAGCCACAGGAGCTGGTATCATCACACGGCCTAATGGTTGGCGAGCTCTTGATCAACTCGGCGTTGCCGCTAAACTCAGACAAACTGCTGTCCCCATTTCTAATATGCAAGTACTTCAATGTCTACCCACATCAGTTGTTTGTTTGTTTGTGTTTTTTTTTGGTAACGCAGACTATCCCCGAGCCATCTAATCCCTGCAGTATCTCTCACAGTCATTTCACACGCTTACGCTTATGGGTGATGTGGCATCAAGAGTTGTTAGCAAGAAAAATCAAACATGAGACCTTATAGGATGAAGCAAATACCTAAATCTCATACCAAGACTACTTGGCCAACCCCTTGGGGTTCACATCAATTGCTATGTGCTCCCTTTGTCTGAATTCTTTAGAGCCCGCTCCAGAACCGGAATAAGAACTTATTTTTTGTCTAATAATAAGGTGTGTTCCACAAAAAGGTGAATAAGTACTTATTTTTAAAAAAGGTAATTTCAAGCTCAAAAATCATGTGCTTACGCAAATAATTTTCCTATCACTATGGATCTTGTTTAATAAATCTCATTGAGATCTTTAATACGCTGAAAAAAAAAATGAAAATTTATTTTTCATTTACATTATTTTTGAGTTTGAAAATGTGAAAATAAGCTGCTTATTTGGATTTTGTGAAACAAAGCTCCAAAATAAGTACTTATAAAATAAGAAGGTTTCTGAAACGGGCTCTTAGTCCATTTTGGGGTTCCGTGTCACTTTTCAATTAATTATATCTTCCAATCTATAATCTTTTAGGTGATTTTGAAAATATCGTTTAAAAAAACTCATTGAGATCTATCAAACAAAATTCATATTGTATATAAAAAGTAAAACCAATTAAAAATTATAATTAATTTTTAATCTCAATGGGATATGACAAAGGAAAAGACTAGCGACGGGGTAAGTAATACTCTCTCCGTCCCAAAATGCTTGTTCGGTCCGCAAAACGGAGTATTAAAAATAATACAATTTTTAAAAGAAAAAATCAGAAGTTTTTTAATAACTTACTAGATATCAATGAGTATTTTTAATTTGTGAAAAAAGTTTAAATTTATTTTTAACATTCCATTTTACGGACTGGACAAGTATTTTGGGACGAAGGGAGTACTTATATTCAACCTATCCCTAATAATAGTATATGTATATATATCTGGATGGTACAAGCCCTGGTATTGTACTTATGTCAATTGCATACCGACGCATAGGGCTAGCCCTTGCCATACACCCACTAGGTCACCACCTAGCCCGGCTCCTGACTATCTAAAAATTAGTCTTTTGTCCCAATTTACTTGTCGGCTCTTTTGGAAAAGCATGTTTTTATGGATAGAATGATCGATGAAAATATAATTTTTTTTTTTACTCAGCTCAATGAAAATATAATTGGTATTGATTTTATCAATTTATCCCTATACTTTATGATTTGACATGACACTTTCATGACTATTTTAGGACTCTCAACCGTTTGTCTCTGTGCACGGTTCCAAAATCACTCCCCTTGCCCCTTGGTATTATTAAATTCAGGCTTATTACTCTTTTATTGAAGACAAATGGAGGGAGATTTATTCAAAAAAATTTCATATTTATCTTTTTTGAGCTCAAGCACAAATACATTTTGCAATCAAATATAAGAATAAATGTGCCTCTGAAAGTGCCTAAAACCTTATATTACCCTATGAAAATGCCTAAAACCTTAGGGTATCCCAAGAAAGTGCCTAAAATCCTAGGGTAACTTATTAAAGTGTCCAAACCACTAAAACTTAAAAAAGTGTACCCTAAAACCCTATGAAAATGTCTAAACATGTTTTGGCCTTATGGCTAAAAAACTCTAAAAGTTGAAGGATTTCCACTAAAAACTATTTTGCTGGCATCCTTCCCGTAAATAAAAACTATTTTACCGTCCTTATGGCTAATTTTCTCTTTTTTAAATAAAACTAGTTAACTGTGTAGCGACAAAAACATGTTCTATGTTTTGTGATCCTTGTGATAATTCAATTTAGAGAAAAATATGTAGGGGCCTCATTTTATATCATCGCCTAGGATCTCAAAAATCTCAGGGCCAACACGCTTATCTATGTATACAATATGCTAAGCAAATGTACTTTTCAAAAATAAAATTAAACTCTCTTCTTAATTCTCTCTTCTATGTGGCATTCTCCTAATAAAATTTGTTGTCTTCTCTCTCTTTTTTCTACACTTTACAAAACACTAAAAGTTAAATATAAAAAGCTAGGAAATAGCTTTCAAGCTTCCATTCATGCTCAAACATTTTCTCATTAAAACTTTTACATTTAATATTAAATCATAAATCAACGAGGGGTAAAACCATGACAACGAGACTTTTCCCGTTGCCATAAATACCATTGAGCATAATAGGATTTTTCTTTTTCTTGTCTCCGTGCATAGCACAAGTACGACGCTTTTACATATGTAGATATACATGGATGAATGTAGATGCGTAGCTTCAATTTATTAATTACGAAACTAATTTGTATATCGATGCCAGGGCGCCACATATACAACTAGACAAGAGCGAACGGAAAGAATTTCTATTAGGGTAAGCCTTAATTTCTGGTTTTTCCTTTTTTTATATTTTGTTGTCAATAATTCTCATTTATGCTGCCGTTATTTCAAACTCTCTCTAGCACTTTCAAGCAATGAAGGTGATTAGGTGAGAAGTAAACTGTTACAAAGCTGAAGTGTGCATTAAATTTTTAAAAAAAAGAGCCAGTGGCAACTTCAAGAATTTGTTACAAGATGTTTAAAAATTAGAATAACTCAATCGACTAGCTCTATTAATCAACCATATATATATATATATATATATATATATATATATATATATATATATATATATATATTTATATATATATATATACGGGGCGGTTCCGGGGACACCTAAAAAAACACCTAAAAAAACACCCCATAGCTCCCGATCAAATTTTGATGATCCGAGCCGCTCGATGTGATCAGAACGTGATTTTAAGGGTACCCGCAAGAAATCAGCAAAAAAAATGACCGGGAAGGGCTTGATCCGAACAGTTCGAACGGTTTTTTATTGAACGATTCAAATAAAAACTGCTTAAATCAAACTTGTCCCGGTCATTTTTTTTGCTAATTTCTCGCAAGCACCCTTAAAATCACATTCTGCACACATTAAACGGTTCGGATCATAAAAATTTGATCGGGAACTATAAGAATGAGATTATGGGTGTTTTTTTGGGTGTTTTTTTAGGGTGTCCATTGAACCGTTCCGATATATATATATATATATATATATATATATATATATATATATATATATATATATTACTCCTTACTCATAAAATTTTATATATTACTCCTTCCGCCTTTTTTAGAGTCCAGTATTTCATTTTGGGTTATCCCTTAATAAATGTCCATTTTGTAAAGTTAATGGGTAAAAGTTAGTGCATTTTTTATTTTGCCCCAAAAAGTATATTCCATTTTGAAAAGTTAGTGAGTAAAAGCGTAATGATGAAGAGGGTAAGTAGGAAAAGTAGAGATAAAAGTTGATGTGAAATTTGTAATGGTGATATTTTCTTAATAAGTTAAAATTACGAAACAGGACACTTAAAAAGGGACAGAGGGAGTAATAAAAAGAGTTCAAATGAAAATATAGAAAGTACCGATTATTTTACAATTATTTTCGATGAGTATGCATATTTTGATCCAAGCAGATTTAATATCCATTAATGCACTAATATTATGTTGAGAGAAATGGTGGGTACGTGATACGTTAGCGTGGGCTTTTCTTGGAGACACACTCTTTGTATTTCTTCTCTATCATTAGGATGACATGACAAGATTTTTTTGTTGTAGCCCTGAATTGGAAGCCAAATTATTCAAGTAAACAGGACTTCGTTTAGAGAAATCTTAAATGTTGCAATCAATAAATTTTTTTTTGTAGAAGATAAACCTTGAAACCTAGACAGTGGCGGACCCAGGAATTTGATATAGCGGAGGCACCGATTTTTTTTGTAACCGTTATTTCGAGTTACAGTTAAGCACATTTATTCCAAAATAATTTTTGCATTCATGATAATTAACAATTTTAAAGTATATATGTATTTTAATAATTAGCTACTTGGGCAAACTTGCGCATCTTGACTATATGCATTATCACATGTTCATCATATATTTTTCTATTACTAACTCTACTATTAAAGTTTTGGGGACAAAAAGTATACAAATGCAATGTAGGGTAGACTCGAACCCATGAATAATATAAAAATCAAGGTACGCACTACTATTTTCTATTGCCTTTTAAAAAGAAAAAAAAAATACACATTTTTACTCTGCCTTTTGGGAAAAGGAAGAAAGAACTGCAGGAGCACACGAATAGAGTCTTGAACCCACCACCTCTAGTTAACCAAGAGAGCACGTAACCATTGTACCAACAGCCAACTCCTCACATGCATTCAACATAAATAATATATATACAAAACTACAAAAAAGAAATTTTTTTTAAGGGCGTGGGGGCACGTGACCACACGTGCCCTATGGTGGGTCCGCTCTACCTAGTTGAATTTATTTTATTTTTTAAAATTGTCCTTAATTCCATAACCTAAACAGTAAATATTAAATAAAGTTAATGTTATGAATCCTAAATTAGTACATTTAGATTGTATATATGCACTAGACATGAACTCCACCGGCGTTGGGAGAGAACGTGACATTATATCAATACATCTTCTGCTGCATGGGGCCTCCTATTTTGAGAGGCCTCAACTTTTACATGTGTATTTATATATTTGGCAAGTTTTGAGTTTTCACAACTACTTAATTTAATATTTCATATTTGCGTATTATTTTTGTCAAGATTTATTACACGATAATGGTTACTCACTCATATTTCAAAATTCAACCATTACATTAATTACGCACACTGGATAGTACTAAAATAATATTTTTAAAAATATTATACCCAAATATGATCACTAAAGCATTAATGATAAGTTGTATCATAACCGTAGAGTTCAAATGGATTTTTATTCAGGTCGTCCCTGTTAGCTCGTCCTTGGTAAGGCAAGGTCACTTTTGGTGTTTAATGAAAACTCGTGTACCTAGTTGGTAATCTGCAGATCGATCATATTTTCTTCTTCTGGTAAGATAATGTATGCCCTTGATTTAATCTTTTGGGCAGGGATGGAGAAATGCGATGTTTAAAACGAGCCGATCTCATGCAAGCTTTGGCCGATGATTTGCCTCCCAACACTCTACGTTTCGGGTGCACCGTGTTGGGTATCAAAGTAGATCCTTCTACTTCCTACCCCACAGTACACTTAGATGACGGAACTGTTCTTCATGCCAAGGTCAATTTCTATCTGTATCCATAAATAAGCTCCACAAATCCACCAGAACCTAAATTGATCGATCGAATTCCGATTTTGAACACTTACAGTCTTTGCTAAAAATTAAAATAGGTTGTGATAGGATGCGATGGAATAAACTCAGAAGTGGCAAACTTTCTTGGAATGAATTCTACAAGATTTTCTCTACTTGTTCAGTCCGAGGTTTCACAAGCTATCCCAGTGGTCATAAATTTGAGAACAAATTTGTTAGGTTCAGCAAAGGCGATGTTCAGTTAGGGATTTTGCCAGTCAATTGCAACTTGGTTTACTGGTATATCACTCGCCGTTGGACTTCTCAAGGTATGTACTTAGGACCGTAAATGAACTGATCCTCAATTTTAGGCTCGTTTCATAAATGAGCCGATCATAAACCTAGCAGTATTCGGCTCAATTAGGCTCGTGAACTTGAAATATGCGTGTATCATAGAATTATATATTATGAGAATTTTGTATATGTACATAATAAAAAATTTAGAACTTGTACAAGTATAAACATTACAATTACTAAAAACTTATTTATGTATACGTTTTAATTGTTTTATATATTTATGGATGTATTTATGTATATAGTGTAAAATTTTATTTGCATTTTTAGACCTATATATGAGAGAGAGAGAGAGAGAGAGAGAGAGAGAGAGAGAGAGAGAGAGAGAGAGAGAGAGAGAGAGAGAGAGAGAGAGAGAGAGAGAGAGAGAGTGTGTGTGTGTGTGTATATATGATATTATTGGCCCCCGCGCTAAGGCTCGTAAACAAGCTCGAGTTCGACTCAAATTAACCTAGGCAAGCTCGGCTCGTCAAATTCTTATTGAGTTCGGCTCGAGTTTGACTTCATTTAAAAACTTAACGAACGAATTTTGCCTCTTGCTATATTGGGCTTTGTCCCTCTAGCTCTATGTTTCCAACTTTTGGTTAGATTCTCTTTCCTTTTCCCTAATAAAAATGTTACTTTTGCCAATAATAATAAAAAAAAAAAAAACTTAACATACGAATTTGAACATTCTAATATTCGGCTTGTTTACAGCCCTCTGTTATACCTATACCAAATCCACGATCCAAACACAGTCTTATTAACTGAGCAGTCAGATTTCGCACTATTAGTTCCTCTGTTTGAAATTTTAATTACTTTTTCTTACTCTTACTGATAAGCAGATTCAGTTGTTTCAAACGATCCGAAGCTCATTATACAATCAAGTATCAAAGCACTATCAGGTTTCCCTGAAGAAGAGGTAGAGATGGTAAGGAATGGCGACCTCGATCAGTTATTTCTCAATCAATTGCGTTATCGCACACCGTGGAACTTGTTACTAAGGAGAAGGTTTGGAGAAGGGAGTGTTGCCGTGGCGGGAGATGCAATGCATGCCATGGGGCCATTCATCGCACAAGGTGGTGCTGCCGCATTGGAAGACGCCGTTGTGCTCGCTAGGTGCTTTGCGGAAACGATAGGTGGGATCGGGATCCATGACTGGATTTCGCACAGAGAATGGAGAATGAGGATTGAAATGGCCATTCACAAGTACGAGAAGGAGCGGAAGATGAGAGTGGTGAAATTGTCTGCCCAGACTTTTGTGATTGGGAAGATACATGATAGCTCATGGCTGCCATTGAAGCTGATATGGATTGCCCTCATGGTCATCCTCTTCCGTCGTCCACATTCGCACACCCTATACGATTGTGGCCAACTCTGATCGAGCAGCCATTGCTCTGCCAATAACCATTACTGTACGTTGGAACTAATAATTTTGGTTATGACTTTTCATATATATTGTTGCTGGGAGTTTTTTTAAAGGAGTGATGAGTTTCTTTCGTTACTCCTATGGACAATCATGTAATCTAAGTCTTTCTTCCTATGAGTGAAATAAATTTCCAAGTCTTCTCCTATATTGTCTTCTCCAATTTGTGTGTGTGTGAAATTATAAGATCTTGACAGTTGCCACCATATGCTTGAGAGCAAAAATTTGTTCATGGACATTGATGAATCCATAATGGAAAAAATCACTTTTGGAGATTCTTCTCATATTTTGGTGAAAGGTGTAGCGCCATGAATTATTTGCTATGACGTTCCCCGTGGATAACGGTAGGAGAAAAGACTCGAATTTATGCGACGAATGTAAAAATGAGTTTCGACAGTCACCCCTAAAGACATTCCTAAAGAAGATGTCTTTAGGAAATCAATTGCTTGAAAATTTGTTTTTATTTTCAAATGAATCCTTTTTAGATTTAGTCTACAAAATCAGAGATGGGTCCGGAGATTTACTGTTACGATGGAAAAGTTTGAACTTGTGGGTCAAGGCAGGGAGCAATAAATGCCCTGCTAACTCGTGGGTCATGGCAAGGATCGAAATTTTAAACCCAGTTTCGTACTTCTCGTTCAGTCTTTGTGTAGTTTTTTTGCATATCACGAATTGAGCTTATGAAAAATGTTCCTATTTGGTCAGCGCGTAAAGGAAGAAGGTGAAAGGCAGAAATGGCGATTGATTTGCCACTCTGTGAGGGTTTGGCTAAACTTCCACTTATGCTTTATATTGCTTAGCAATGATCTGATGTAGCTCTTACTATTTGCTTGTCACTGAGGCCATCAACATTGATAGCCTCAAACACAACAGAGTGGTACTATGTGTGTGACAAATGAGAAACGCGTCAGGCATTCACTCCTGCTTGAGCTATTACCCAGCGCTGGTGTCATTGCAAGACCATGGGGGAGACGTAGAACTAAGAATTTCGGAACAAACCTAATATTTTCCATATTTGCACAAGGTGTACATGTTTTTCTTATGCTCAAGCCTGTGTTTCATGTTAAGACAATTATATCGAAGACCCTGACGTATATCACGTATGGAATGCCCCTGCCTTTGTTAGGGAATTATTTAGGCTGCATCTAGCATCATGATGTTGATGCATTGCTGAGTCTCCACCTTTACTCACCGATTTATTTATCTAGTTCTTGGGGTTTGATTCTTCATTTACAAGCAAACTTGGTACGAAACAAAGTAATTTCTTGTGTAAAATACAACCTTGTGGGATCAATGTTTTTCCTAGCCATCGTGTGACTTGCTAAATTTACATTGCGACTTTCTTGGATCGAGACAACGTGTAGTGTACACGAGTTACTTAATTAGTACACTGGACAACCATCTACAACTATCCCCTTGGCTGTTGGACAAGTTGCCAAGTCACAATGTTCACCGAGCGTGCCCCACCATTTCACTGATTCATTTTCAATGCCGACTGAGAAGTAGAGCAGCACCGCCATAAAAGCAACTCCTGCATCCACAGCTGCTGAAAGAACGTAGTTGTACCTCTGCCACCACTTCTTTCGGTAACGAAAGATGAAGAAATTGAAAATCGTTCCAACAATGATCCAAGAGGTGTAGTTTACTGCAGTTGCCGGTGGCATATTACCGGTTGCTCCCAGGAGGACCGGAAGATTAATCAGAGGAATCCAAGATTGGTTGGGAAATGCCTTGTGGAAGAGCCAAACTACAATTGGTCCCGCTGCACCAAAAACAAAGAACCAATTCATGGCACTATAGATTCCAAGGCTTCCGAAAATCCGTTTGGGCCCCACCAGACCCCATATAACAGATGCGTCGAAGAAGACCCGGATGCCAGGGCATGTCCAAGGACTATTCTCTGGAAGGAGTTCATCCTGGCATATGTCTACAATAGAGTTGAGAAGCCACCATGCCACTGCCATGTTTATAGTACCGGCAATAATGGTTCCTATGAACTGTCACGTACACATGCAAAACATGATCAGTAATAAGTATCACCCACTATAATTGAACAATTGCCAAGTTTAATTTGAAGAAAAACAAAAACACCAAAAAACAATTGTCAAGTTTACCCACTAGAATGTGGGTTACATTGTTGTGTGAAGGCTAATAGGGGGCCACTTGGTTTAGTGCTTAATCAACCTACTAACCTTAAGCTTGGGTTCAGGCCTAAGTACAATCACTTTGTGCATATATATAAGGTTAGGTTTGTTCCCCATCTACCCGTTCCAAGGCCCAATCACACATTAATGGGTACCAAAATTGACATACTAGTTTTACATCTTTATTATTATGGTAGTGTGAATGCTCCCGCCACACTATCATGGTTAAGTATTGCATAAGCCCAATGTGTGAAGTATTTCTACAGGCCTATGTAACAGGGACACGGGTACGAGACACGGCAATTTCCAAAAAATAGGGACACAGACACGGTAGGGGACTCGGTAGATTGTTTTTAGATAGCTTTTTTGGTTATTCATACCTATATCGTAACCACTATATATTTAGGTTATGACTCCTATCGAATTGCACTTTTGGTCAAATACATTTGAAGGAATAAAAATTTTACTCCGGAAAGCTTAAATAATCTATAAAACTCGCCCTGTTGTATATCCATGCGTGTCCCCATATTATTTCACCATAAAAAAGTGTTAATTAATGGAAACGCCACATGGCCTGTGTGGAGGCTTCGGTTATGACCTCGGTAAATAGGCTCCAGTTAACCGAGGACTCATAGTTGGTACTATCTGTGGTCAAATACAGGCGAGCCCTTGAAGTTACCTTTACCCTCACTGGCATGGTGTTAACCCTCCTGTTAGTACTTCGGTCAATTACCGAGGCATACGTTCCGTTGAGATCTGGAAGGAATGTAACCAATCAGGAGGGGACCACGAGCGCCACGTGGTAGACGGGACCACCATGGCCATGTGCTTCGTAACCGCCTTATCCAGTGCATCACTAATGACGTCACCGAGGGCGGTTACCTAAGCGTGACTCCCACGCGCTTCCTTGGAGGCCAAGTAAACGTAGGTCTATAAATAAGAAGGGATTCTAACCTAAAGAGGTACGCCACTCTATCCTAACCCTAGACCTAAACTTCTCTCCTTACATCTAACTTGATCGTCGGAGGGTCACTGGGCTTTCCAAGCCCTAGTGACTGGTTGCAGGATTCCAGGCGGATGAGCGGAGCAACGGAAGAGGAGTATTGTGCCAGGCAAAGATCCCTCCAAACCTGAACCCCTACA
This sequence comes from Rhododendron ovatum, assembly GCA_019656835.1. Taxonomy (NCBI): domain Eukaryota; kingdom Viridiplantae; phylum Streptophyta; class Magnoliopsida; order Ericales; family Ericaceae; genus Rhododendron; species Rhododendron ovatum. The sequence goes on along the minus strand of CM033801.1, from coordinate 14,925,807 downwards.
ATTGGCGACTCTGCTGGGGATCTAGCCATCAATCCAACATCCTCACTCTTCCTTCTACTCCATTCAACGGTTCCTGGTTCAAATATGGTCGAAATCGATGACGCTCACCACGGAGGAACCACCCACGGGCTTGGTTCCCTCGTGGATCACAGCCCGGCCTCCGGCGGAGCAGCCGCCCTGGGAAAAACTCATGTATCAATAGGAATCGGCGCCGGAGGACCAGAAGCAGGTCCATCCTCTGAGCTTCATTCCTACGTCCGCCACCTCGAGCGGAAGATCGATGACCTTACGACTGCCATGGAGCGCGACCGTCACGTGAGGGATGAATTGGCAGAGATTAAACATCTCCTCCAAATCTCTCCATCTCATTCCTCCGGAAGCCGCGGCGGAAGAAAGGACCGTCGCACATCCCCTCGCAGTCATGAAGTCGGCCACCTGCTCGAGCATAGATCTCGCCCTTCCGCCAAAGATCGTCTCGAGTCACCCAGAGCAGCGGACACTCGAGCCCCAAGAGACGCATCGCACAGAGACCGTTCCCGCTCCCCCGTGCAACTTCGAAGGAGACCATCGGCCTTCGAAAGGCTCGGTGCTGGGAGCGTCTCTACCTCCTCCACTCACTCGGTCCAGGTGGGCAAGACAGGCCGGGAATCTACCCCTAGCCTCACAAGGGCGCCCAGGGGAGATGACGGCCTTGTAGAGATCCAGACCAGGGGATACCGCGAGCGCCTAAAGGGCCCCGGAGCCAGAAGCCCCATCATCACAAACCCAGCCGGGGCACACAGCAGGAGCCCAATCACCGAGCGCCTCGAGCCCTCTGCTCGGGATAGCTACCGCCACCACCGCCAGGACCGCTTTCCCAGGAAATCGGTTAGTACTGCTCCTGATAAAAAGGAATATGAACGATTGGACAAACTTGTCCCCAAGAAGCGTACAGTGACTGAGCGTCCAGACGGTCCCGACCGTTCGATCCGACCTCATCGCGACGCACGACTTGCACGACTCACGACCTCTCCCTTTACGAGAGAGATCGACTCGGTTACCCCACCCAAAGGATTCACCCAACCCAAGTTTGCCAAGTACGACGGCAAGACCGAGGCGTACACCCACTTGGTTCAATATAAACTCGTCATGTCCTTGTTTCTTCGGAATGAACCCTCGGACGACGCCTTCCTATGCAAAGTGTTTCCTGCGAGTCTCGGTAACCTAGGTCTCACCTGGTTCAATCAACTCCCGGCTCGGTCAATCTCCTCATTTGACTCCCTCTGCGACGCCTTCATGGCTCGATTTGTAACAAGCAACAAACATGAGAATGAGATCGACTCCCTCTTAGCCCTCCGCAAGAGAAGCGATGAAACGCTTCGGCAATACGCCGGTCGTTACTGGGAGCTGTTCAATGAAATAGAGGGCTGCGACGGCGTCATCTCTGCCCGAGGATTCAAGCTCGGTCTGACCTCCCAAGATGAGCAAGTTTATGACGACCTCGCTCGCCATAAGCCAAACTCAATGAAGGACCTCATGACTCGTATCGAATGGTGGTGCCAGCTCATTGAATCGAAGGCAGAGAGAGGTATCGGGAAGCCGACAAGTTCAAATGCAACAAACGCCTCGGTCTCCACACCGGTTCCCCCACCTGTCTCAACTCCAAAGAAGCAGGTTAATACCATCAAGGAGTCACCGAGAAGAGGACCGAAGCCCAGCGATTTCAACGCTGAAAAAACCGTCTTCACCATACCAATCTACCGAATCATTGACCAAGTAAAGGATCAGCCCTTTTTCTCCTTCCTAAATCAAAAGATGGGAACCGAAAACGGCAAAATCAAGAATCCCATTGTGCGTTGCAGCTACCACAGCGAACAAGGTCATTTCACCACAGCATGCAAGCCCTTCAAGGCATACTTGGAGCAGCTTGTTGCTGCTGGCCACCTCGGCAATTTCATTGATCAAGAAAAGACAGCGGCTCGGGCACAAAGGACCGAAGCAAATACCGAGGAAGAAGTTCGGACAATCCATGTCATTCACGGTCCCTTAAACCCCGAAGCCGCCCGCATCATCCGAGCTGACCTAAACGAAGCTTCCTCCTCCAAGCAGGTCATGTTGGTCGGTCCCGAACCAAAGCGCCCCAGAACCGATGACGGTTCCAAATGGACGATAACGTTTACCGAGAAGGATCTCGACCGCATCCAGCTCCCCCACAACGACGCCCTCATGGTCACGCTAAGCATCGGAACTTTCAATGTCCGACGCGTCCTCGTAGACCAGGGCAGCTCGGCTGAAGTGATGTACTACTCTCTGTTCAAGGAACTGAAGATACCCGACACCGACCTCCATCCCTCCGAAGTTCCTCTTATCGGCTTCAACGGAGCTCTTATCTGGCCCATCGGTACCATCACTCTCCCTGTTCGTGCCGGTTCGGTAACTCTGGAAATGGAATTTGTAGTAGTTGACGTCCCTAGCCCATACAACGCCATTGTCGGGCGCACCTGGTTGCATAGGCTCAAGGCAATTGCCTCCACCTATCACCAAGTGGTCCGCTTCATTGGCATTCATGGGCAGCAGGAAGACTTGTACGGAGATCAAACAGCGGCCAAGAAATGCTACATCAACGCCGTCCGAAGTAACAAACAGACCTCTCGGATTAACCTCATTGAAGTCCCCGAAGCCCCGATCTTGGAAGACGTCGGTAGATTGCCCGACGACAAAACCGTTGAGGACGTGGCCACAATTCCAATAACCGATGACGGTTCTCGTTTTTTCCTTGTCGGTTCCTCACTTTGTGAAACCAAGCGGAATGAAACGGTAGCTTTCCTCAAACATAACATCGAAGTATTCGCTTGGACCCCATACGAGATGCCTGGAATCGACCCCTCCTTCATTTGCCACGAGCTCAACATCGACCGAGCCAAACGCCCGGTCTTGCAGAAGGCACGGCGGTCCTCCCCCCATCATTCCGAAGCAGTTATTGAAGAAGTAAACCGACTCCTGAACGCAGGGGCAATCAGGGAAGTTCAGTACCCTAGGTGGTTGGCCAACACCGTTGTAGTCAAGAAAAAGAACGGTAAGTGGCGAGTATGCGTTGACTACTCGAACCTCAACGACGCCTGCCCAAAGGATTTCTTTCCGCTCCCCCGTATCGACCAGCTCGTCGACGCCACCTCCGGTCACGAGCGTCTTAGCTTCTTAGATGCTTACCTGGGCTACCACCAGATTGCCATGAGCGAAGGCGATGTTGAGAACACGGCTTTCATTACCCCCCATGGCATCTTCGGATACCTGGTTATGCCCTTCGGTCTAAAGAACGCCGGGGCCACTTTTCAAAGAATGATTACCAAGATGTTCGAAGCACTACTCGGCGACACAATGCTGGCCTACATCGACGACATGGTGGTTAAAAGTTTGCGCGCCGGTGATCATCTTACCCACCTCACCGAAGTCTTTGAGATACTCAAGAAACACAAGCTCCGCCTCAATGCCGAGAAGTGCGTCTTCGGTGTTAGCTCCGGCAAATTTCTTGGCCACCTCGTCTCCCAACGCGGTATTGAGGCCGACCCTTCCCAGATCCTTGCTATCACTCAGCTCTCGGCCCCCCACAACAAGAAGGATGTTCAACGTCTGACCGGCATGGCCGCAGCCTTAAACCGATTTATAAGCCGCTCCTCGGATAAATGCCAGCCATTTTTCACACTTCTGAAAGGCAGCCGACGGAGCTTCAATTGGATAGAAGACTGCGACCGAGCCCTACAACAACTCAAGGAGTACATTTCCAAAGCTCCCCTCCTCGTCACTCTTCGGGACCAAGAGGACCTGTTCCTCTACCTTGCTGTATCTCAGCACGCCGTCAGCTCGGTCCTCGTTCGACAGGAGAATCGGGATCATCAACCAATCTACTATTCAAGCAAGACAATGACTCCAGCCGAGACGCGTTACCTACCATTAGAAAAGCTCGTCTTTGCCCTTGTCTCAGCATCCAGGAAGCTTGCCCCCTACTTCCAGTCTCACCGCATCATCGTCCTCACTGAATTCCCCCTCAAGTCTCTCCTGCGGAAGGCCGACCTGTCTAACCGAATCTCACAGTGGGCCGTTGAGCTTGCAAATTTTGAAATCCACTTTCAGCCTCGGACAGCTATTAAAGCTCAGGTGCTAGCCGACTTCATAGCCGAGCTCACACCAACCAACACAAACGCTTCGGTTCCCACCCCAAGCACCGAGGCATCACTTCAGGCCAACCCTAGCACAGCATGGCAGCTCTTCCATGGAGATGTCTGGAAAAAGTACGTCGATGGCGCTTCCAACAGCCGAGGCGCTGGTGCTGGCATCGTCCTCCTCTCACCCTCCGGTGTTCTGCACGAAAGCTCAATCTCTATTAACTTCCCAGCCTCCAACAACGAGGCCGAATATGAAGCATTAATCACCGGACTCAAAACTGCCGAAGCCATTGGCATCGAAGAACTGGTGGTTTATAGTGATTCCCAATTGGTGGTCAACTAGCTCTCCGAAGAATACGAAGCTCGGGACGATCGCATGCGCACCTACCTCAGCGCCGCAATCCAGCTCATTCAACGCTTCAAAGCAATCAGAGTCGAGCACATCTCCCGGGAACAGAACGCCCACGCCGACGCCTTAGCAGGACTCGCTTCGGCATGCTCATCCTCGAAACACCGTTCTATTTCCTTCAATTCCATTGACAAGCCCAGCTTCGAACTTGAAGAATTAAACAAGGATATACTCAACATAGAGCTCGGCCCAAGTTGGATGGACGAAATTGTCCTTTACCTAAGAGATGACTCTCTCCCAGCTGACAAAAAGGAAGCTCACCGACTCCGTAACAAAGCCGCTCTCTTCTGGCTCAATCCCAACGGCAAGCTTTACCGAAGATCATTTACCGGACCATACTTATTGGTTGCACACCCACATCAAGTCCCAGGGATCATTGAAGAGCTTCATGCTGGCGACAGCGGCTGCCACTCCGGTGGACGGTCCTTGGCCCACCGAGCCCTCACCCAGGGGTATTGGTGGCCAACAATGAAGAAGGATTCAGAAGAGTTTGTCAAGCGTTGCAAGAAGTGTCAGATGTTCGCTCCTATTATCCATCAACCGGCCCGGGACCTCAGCCCCCTCACCAGCCCCTGGCCCTTTTCTCAATGGGGCATGGATATCGTTGGAAAGCTCCCAGTCGCTCCAGGTGGATTCAAGTTCCTCCTAACTGCAACTGATTACTTCTCGAAATGGGTCGAAGCCGAGCCCCTTGTCACCATCGAAGAAACAGACGTCATCCGCTTTGTATGGCGAAACATCATCTCTCGTTTCGGTGTACCGTTCGCCATAATCACAGACAATGGCAGACAGTTTACAAGACAGAAGTACCGAGCCTTGCTTGACGAATACGGTATTAAATGGGACACTTCCACCCCGGCTTACCCCCAAGGTAACGGTCAGGCCGAGGCTGCAAACAAGGCTATTTCATCCAGACTCAATCGACGACTCGAGTCACGACGGGGAAAATGGGCTGAAGAGCTACCTAGGGTCTTCTGGGGCTACCGTACTACTCCTCGGCGCTCCACTGGTCGCACGCCCTTCTCTTTAGCATTTGGCATGGAAGCCGTCATCCCTCTCCATGTCGGACTCCCAACTATGCGCACTGAAAATTTCGAAGAGTCGGTCAATGACGGCAGCATTGCCTTGGACCTTGATCTAGCCGAAGAAGAGCGGGAAAATGCAAGAATCAAGCTCGCTTCCTACCAACAGGAGGTCGCAAAGGATTACAACCGAAGCGTCCGCCTCAGGTCATTTAAGCCCGACGACCTTGTCTGGAAGAAGGTGGTGGAGAAATCCAAGAAGAGAAAGCTCATGCCCAATTGGGAGGGCCCCTACCGAGTCCTCAAACACCTCGGATCAGGAAACTACAAGTTAGAAAAGTTGGATGGTTCCCCCATTGCCAAAACATGGAATGCCAACAACTTGAAGAAATTTTACGGATAAAGCTCGGTTACCGAAGCCCTCTCAGTCTTTATTATGTTGCGTTTTCTTTTAACAAGTATGGGAGGCAATTTGCTTATGTATTAGCAGCACTTCAAGTATTGAATGAGAATTCTTTCTATTGGCACTATTCGTACAAATTTGAGTTTGGCTGTTTACATTACTGACTCGGTTCGTTCTTGCCCGTACCGTTTTATACCGACTTCAGGGATATTGCTCTACCGCGGGTGTTACCCTCGGGCATAATTCCCACCAAGTCATCATGGCCTCTTCGGTCATCTGGATTTCTGTCCACTCGCTTTAAGGATACTCGGCTTTTCCACCGAGCCCCTTAAACCGACCCGCCAAATGTTCCACATTGCTCGGACTCGCTGTGTTACGAACCTATGGCGCAAGCCGTACCCCTTCGTACCCTCGGCCTACGTCCCCTAGCAGCAATACGATCTCGCATTCGCTCGCTAGACTCAAATCCATTAAATGAACGGGCATACAAGCCCAAAAGTTCATTAACTGTTCCTGATTCGGTCCTACCGACCCTCTTTAGAGCAGGGGCTGCGGATCTAAATCACTTTCTTGATTAAATATCTTCTTTTTTTTTTGATTGACAAAATGCTTCGGTTGATGCTTCGGTCACACCTGTTTTTACAAACTTAAGTTTCACCAAAGCAGGGGCATCATAACGTAGGGAGCAAGCCAATCATTCAAAACATTCCAAAGATAAACATTCAAGAAAAGAAAGCATTCACAGAACTATGGGTTTGAACAAAAGTTACTGCTTCAATATCAAATATTTACATAGCTCTGAACAGCAAACTCCTAAATGTCTGGAGCTGTCCAGTTAAAAGATGCAGAAACATAAAGGAAAAGAAGAAACTATCCTAAGAGTGAGGTTGGCGGTCGAACTGGTCCTCGGGCGCAGGGGCATTCAGATCAGCTTGGTTCCCAAGGCCTTGGTCCTCGGACGCCGGCTCTACCACCTCCTCTTCCTCTTCTAGAAGGACAAGCTCCTCGGGAGGCGCCTCGGGGAGGGTTCGAAGGTCGGAGTCCTCTGGGAGATTGAGCTTCCTCAATAAGGCTTCATGGCCGTACCGAAGGCCATCCAAGAAACGGTCTCGGTGCAGCTCGGCCTCGATCTCCCGAACCTGCTTTTTGTACTCTATTCCGGCGGCATCCCAGCCTTCATCGTAGCCCCTCTTCCTTGCGAAGTCAACCTCTGTGGCCCGGGTGACCCGCAGCGTGTTGGCATCCTTCTCGGCCTTGGCGGCTCTGGCTTCTGCCTCCACTCTCTCCCTGTCGCACCTTTGAAAGTCCGCCAGGTAAAGGTTGCATGTCTCCCGAGCCAGCTTGAGATCTTCTTCCTTCTGAGCCAGCTCCCGATTAAGCTTGTCGCCTCTCTCCTCCTGCTCTCTGCATCGGTCATTGATAGCCAATGCCCGAGCTCCAGCCTGCAAACAAAGAAAACATGAGACTCAACCAAGTGCAAACCTCTAAAAATTGAAGAAAATAGAATGCAAATGATCGACTTATAGTGAAGAGGGCCTGAGCTATCTCGGCCGTTATGTCCTCGGTCAAGCCGGTGACAGCCCGGGCGTCCCTAGGAAGAATACTTCCTTGGAGCATCCCGAAGGCCACACCGAGGTTCTTGACGCTATCTGCGTGATGGATCGGCTGGCCAGCAAAGTGCTTGAACTCGGGAGCCCAGGGGAGTTCCCTTGGATTGACCCAAGTCCCTTCTTCCGCCCCACCGGTTCCCCCCCGGGGCTCCCCCTGCTCCTCGTCAATCAGGATCGTCTCCTGATCTCCGGCTCCCTCCTCCCGCCGGGGCCTCTTCTCCGGGGGCTCCTGTGGTGAGACAGGGGGCGCCCTTGAAGTCCCGGCACCAGGAGTACCGGGGACCGTCCCCCTGCCTTGGCCAGCAGGCCTTCGGCGCCTAAGATTCAAAACTTCTCGGGCTCCAGTTCCCGGCATCTCTGCACTCAAACCGGTCCTCTCCGGTGTCTCTCTACTGATCTCCTCCCTTATAACCCCCCGAGGAGCGGACGTGCTACCCTCGGCCTCCTCTCCTGCCCTCCTCTCTCCCCTTCCTGCTCCTCTGCCGGCTCTCCCTCCTCGGCCTCGTCCTCGGCCTGCCCGCGGTACCCCTTGCTGCCTCGGCTTCTTTTTCAGAAAGCACGTGTAGGTGGGGACGTACCCGAGTAGCTCTGGAGCGTACCGGCTGGTGATCGGGATGGCGTATGCTGCTGAAATACGGGCTCGGTCTGCTCTTTCCCGAAGCCGCTGAACAATTCCCTCAGCTGCAAGGCAAAACGAAAACAAATGATCAGCATAAGGTACGCAGAGCATAAGCAGAAAACATAAATATTTACAGAAGAGAAACTTCTACCGACCAGGAGCCCCGGTCCTGTATTGCACTCTCGTTGTGGTATCAGCGTTTTCTCCGGGCCCGAACATAAAGTTGCCGGTCACCGAGACGTAGATGTTTGCCCACTCTTCGGAGTCCGGGAGTCGGTCAACAAGGAATGTGTCGTACCCCGTCCGGCAGGAGAGGTAATACCGACTGCTCTCTCGGTTAACTCCTAAGAGGTACACTCTGAAGAGCTCCTCAACTCCGAAAGTCAGGTTGAAGTGCCTCCTTAGTTCAACGATGCTCATGATGATTCGGTAGGAGTTTACTGTAAGCTGTGAGGAGGTGAGAGAAAGGGCTCGGAGGACTCGCCGGACAAACTGGTGAAGGGGGAACCTGATCCCTCCCTCAGTGATCGCCATTAAAGGAAAAATCAACTCCCCTGGTCGGTGAGGGAGGGTTTTAGGGTTGTTCTCAGGAAGAAGTCGGATCTCCACATCCGAGGGGATACTATAGACCCTTCTGAACTCGGCAAGGGCAGCCGGGGTCCCATTGAAGTATTGGTGGAGGTAGGGGCATGGCCTCATCGGCCTCCTTCGTCCTCGGACTTCCTCCGGGGCGTCGGCAAATGGGCCCGGACCATGGCCAGAGGTGCTAGGAGCTTCCATTTCTAAATGGGCAAAGGATGTAGCTGGGCGTAAGGGTCTGGAGGGGTCCGAAGGCTCGATGATGTCTAAAGGCAGTCGGTAAATAGCTTCGGCGCGACACTCCGCAAAGATTTCTTCAAGCTCGGCAGAAATGTTGCTACTGCTACTGTCCGAAGAGACTTCAATGACCATTCGCCCCTTCCTAGCAAAAAATGTGCAAAAACCCGTTAGCTATGTGCCCAGGGAAAAGTAGCACGACCTAGTAGTAAAAGGGGCGGAACGGTCATCACTCTTCGGAGCATTTCAGGGAATCTCTCCCCGGGGGAGGTCTCCGAGGCCAATATTTGTTCCTATGGCCTCATGTTGAAGATTGGCCTCGGGAAGAATATAGGCCTCAGGTCGAATTTGGGCCTCGGTAAAACTATGAACAACACAGGAAAACGCCCAACACCGCCGCAGAACGGACAACGGCGAGCGGCGGAGCAGTCACGACGCATGAAAAATGTGGATCAAATTAAACAAAACTCGAAGAAAATGATCGAAACATAGAAACCAGACATTAAAGATCGATTTACCTGAGATTTGTGTCAAAGATCTGCTCCCAAAACGCTCGAAAAGCTCGATCAAAGGCTTGAAACAGAAGGCGGCGGCGGTTCGACTTCAGAAGCGGGGAGAAGATGGCCGTCTGTCCTCTGACCCATCTATTTATAATGGAGGAGATGGGAATCTGCGCGGGAAACGAAGCGTCGTGTACCGAGCCGTCAGATCGCTGACACGTGTAGCCATCGAACGGTCAAAATTGAGGGGTCTGCACCGAGAACAGGCGCCGAACGAACGAACCATTGGTATAATGATGCGTGTCACCGAAGCAACGTTTCGTACTAATCGACTGACAGGGCACGTGCCGAGACAGCTTTACCATCCTGAGACCTCGGCGATTGATGACACGTGGCTCTCCCTACCGGCGTAGGATGAGTGGAATTTACCGAGGAGAGCACTCTCACCAAGGCTTAATATTTCCCAGAGGGTATCAAGACCCTGAAGCAGGGATACAAAGCTCCAGGGGCTTGAGGGGCTATTGTGGAGGCTTCGGTTATGACCTCGGTAAATAGGCTCCAGTTAACCGAGGACTCATAGTTGGTACTATCTGTGGTCAAATACAGGCGAGCCCTTGAAGTTACCTTTACCCTCACTGGCATGGTGTTAACCCTTCTGTTAGTACTTCGGTCAATTACCGAGGCATACGTTCCATTGAGATCTGGAAGGAATGTAACCAATCAGGAGGGGACCACGAGCGCCACGTGGTAGACGGGACCACCATGGCCATGTGCTTCGTAACCGCCTTATCCAGTGCATCACTAATGACGTCACCGAGGGCGGTTACCTAAGCGTGACTCCCACGCACTTCCTTGGAGGCCAAGTAAACGTAGGTCTATAAATAAGAAGGGATTCTAACCTAAAGAGGTACGCCACTCTATCCTAACCCTAGACCTAAACTTCTCTCCTTACATCTAACTTGATCGTCGGAGGGTCACTGGGCTTTCCAAGCCCTAGTGACTGGTTGCAGGATCCCAGGCGGACGAGCGGAGCAACGGAAGAGGAGTATTGTGCCAGGCAAAGATCCCTCCAAACCTGAACCCCTACAGCCTGTCCCATATGTGTCACTGTGTCGTGTGTCTCCTGTCTGTTGTGTGTCCTCAGAGTGTCGGACACAGATACAGCAATCTCGATTGCTAGGAGTGTCGGTGCTTCATAGCAGCAGCCCATTGTATTTCCTGTAAGAAGAAAACTCTAAGTACCCTTGGAGTTCCATTACAGTATGGAACTGTTCGTGCTTCCTTTTTATTGCAGAGCAAGGATTGTCTTGTTTCTAGTTGGTTCCCAATTCCAACTATAGTCGGAGAATCTAGATGCTTAATTGTGACACATGCCTAGATTTCTATTTCTTTCACATACATGTCTTGTTTTTGGTACGTCAGAAATTCCAAAAAAACCCGAAAGGATTACTGATTTCAAACTCCTCGTTGTTTTTTGAAAACACAAAACAGTCTACAATGCACTCTCTCGGTCTCATATAAGCTATTCGTTTTTTAAAATGGTGACATTTTTTCGTACCAAAATAAGCTCCGTTCAGCTAGATTTTTACTGAATTTTTTAAGTATTTTTAATTTCTCCTTTATCACTTTTAATTTAAAAAAAAAAGTACTACTCCTACTTTCAGTTAGCAGAACGGGGCCTTACTTTCCATCATTCTTGGAGAAAAAAATTCCCTCCAATTTAGAGAATAAATTAAAAATTCTATTTTGGTAAGAAAACAGTCAAAAAATACTACTGTATACATGAATCCAAAAAAATGAACAAAATGGTTTGGTACTGACGCGAGGGACCACCAAACTGATTATAAAAACCCAGAAACTTTACCCAAAAGCAAAAAAAAAAAAAAAAAAAACGCACCACCATGGTACAGAAACCAAAAAACCAAAACAAAAATCTCCAAAACCCATTTTCAAACCAGTCCTGCTACACACACAGCAAACTGTGCACAGATTGTGCACAGATTTTATTATGGGGCCCACCACGGATCCCACATAAATTATCCGAGCCATTCATTAAATGTAAAATATTTTTTTAAGGGTCTCTGAAAAAAATAAGCTCAATTCAATACCTATAGGTGCTTCATCCAACCATTTAACTTTCCATTCAAATTTCCGGATAATGAAAAGTTATATGATTGGATCGAGCACCTATAGGTATCGGATTGAGATTATTTTTTACGGGGACCCTTAAAAAAATGTTTTACATTTAATGAACGACTCGAATGATTTGTGTGAGATCCATGATGGACCTCGGCCACAATGAAATCTGTGCACAATCTGTGCATAGATTGTATGTGTGTAGACTTTCTGTTTTCAAACTTCACCACAAGTCCAACTCAAGCTGCGTTCTCTTGAATTTAACTTAAATCTGCAAGTTTCGTCTTTATTTAAATTATTTATGTATTTGTTAATTTTGTGTCAAATTTTTTTTACTATTGATTCGTTTCGACGAGAGAAATCGAAAAATTTTTAAAAAAATACTTTTAACCAAGTATTTAGAGAAATAATCATTTTTTTAGCAAAAATAATAATATTTTTGGTAAAAATTGATTATTTCTCAAAATACTTGGTAAAAGTAAAAAATTATTTTTCCAATTTCTCTCGTCGAGACAAATTAATAATTTATAAAAATTTGACACAAAACTAACAAATGTAAAAAAAATTAAATAAGAACAACTTTAAGATTTAAAGGTGATTTGGATTAAAAAATGGAACAATAACCTTTTATTTGTCTTTATTCAAAAAAAATTCGCATTCGCTAGTTTTGCATCAAATTTTTGTGATTTATTAATTCGTTTCAGTGAAAAAAATCGAAAAACTAAAAACAATTGATCGAAACTCATAATTTTTTTAAAAAAAACAAAAAAAAAGTAAAAAAAAGAAGTTATCTTATTGATTAATTTTTATTTTTATTCAAAAATTTATGAGTTTCGATAAAAAAATTTATTTTTTTATTCTTTTCGTCGAAACAAATCAATAAGTTCATAAAAATTTGACGCAAAACATACAAATACAAAAAAATTTAAATAAGAACAAAAAATAAGTTCATCGACTCTTTAATCCAAACCAACCCTTAAGAGAACACAGCCTCAAAATTCAATAAAAAAGAAAGAAAGAAAGAAAGAATTTACAAGTGATTTACCTGAGTAGTAATAACGAGGATCCAGCCCGCCATGAACGTGATTTTCCGCTGATAAAGCGCTTTTATAATGTCCACAATTCCAACAGCGTAAGCCGGCCCATTCCCGAATGCGCTTCCGGCGTTGGCGAATATCGTGATGAGGACGTGCTCCTTCATGTTGAACGGGCCCGGGTTGAGCGAAAACAACCGGTCCCCGCACCCGGCGATCCGGAACTTGGTTTCCGGCAGCACCGCGTGCAGGAGCCGGCCGATAGGGAGGGCGGCGATCTGGACCGTGATCTGTGTTATGACGAGCGGTTCGGTCCGGTACGAGAAGAATTGGTTGAGGAAAGAGAGGAGGCAGCAAGAGAGCACGCCCAGGAGCCACATCCGGAATGTCCATACGGGCAGGGTCGGATCGTCGGTGTTGGCCACGGTCAGCCGGACTTGTTCGATTGGAGAGACATCGTCATCATCATCTGTTTTCTTACTGCCGTCGTTGGCGGCGGCGGCGGTGGTTATGGTGGTGGGTGGGTATGGGTGTTCTATCTCTAGAGTTCCCATGATAGACTGATGAGAGAGAGGGTAAGAGGACAGGAGAGGGGGAGATTGGGTTTATTTTTTTGTATGGGTAGGAAACGACAGTGGGAGGGATGAGTGGATTTTGTTTACTTACTGGCTTCGTGCTGTGCACCCTCCAGGGAGCCTTCCTGGCATCAGTCTGGCGATCAGAGACGTTCACCGCGTAGAGCTCGTCGAGTTCTACGCGTGCGTCAAAAATCAGCTTGATCAAATATCAATAAGTGTCTCATCCGAACACATATAATTTGAAAAAAAATGGATTTAGTGATTTTGATCAAGTGTTTTGTATCCATTAGGATTTATTTTTTTCAAGTTATATATATTCCGATGAGGCACTTAACAATATTTGATCAAGCTGATTTTTGACGTGCACGTAGAACTCGATGAGCTCTACGCGGTAAACATCTCCGATCGCCGGACCGATGCCGGCAAGGCTCGCCAGCAGGTGCGCAGCATGAAACTGTACAGCAGCTTCCCCTGGTCCTTATGGTCGACGGTGTGGACAAAATCAAAGTGATTGGGAGGTGATGGCAATCTTTTTTGTTTTTTTTTCCACGCGGTATAGTTAATAGGAGTTAAAAAGGTGTGTTAAGTTAGCACAAGGGATGCAGGAATTTTTCATAGCCCTGACTCCAAACTGTTCACGGAAGAGCTTAAACTTCCGCCTCATGAAACGAGGGGAATGATAGGCAACCAACTGTATTAGGCAATGGTTCATCCAGTAGCAATAGCAATTTAAAGATGATAGTATGTAGAAGAGACAGTCAAAATATGAACCGTTTATTATTGCAACTAATGATTCAAATTCAAGTGGAGTGTCTTCAAATTGGACCATAGGATCCAATTCCTTTTCAAATCCTCCCTGCATCCCCAATTTTTTTCTTTTAGTTAGCATTTTTTACGGTACTAAAAAGATTGTCTCATTTGAAAAGTAATGAGGAAAGAGTAATGAGTTTACTCTTCTGCCCTTGCTTTTTGGAAACAAGTACTCCCTCCGTTCGTATTTATTAGTCCCTTTTGGAACTTTGTGTCATTTTCAATTGTTTATGTCTTTCAATATGAACTCCAAACAATATGCAATATAGATTTTGTTTGATAAATCTCAATTAATTTTATTATTCTATGTTTTCAAAATTATGAAAAATATTATAAATTGAAAGATAAAATGATTTTAAAATAGCACAAATTTTCAAAATAGACCAACAAAGATGGATAGAGAGAATATATGTAGTCACGATGTATTGAAGGATAAAAAATAAAAAATAAAGAAAATGACAACTACAATGATTATGTTCAGATGGATGGAGAAGAGGGTATTTATTTTTGTACATACCTATTGTCCACTCTTGGTAAAGCTCGTGATTTTTTCCGTTCTAAATATTACTTCATCCGTCCCAAAATCTTTGATCTTTTCTCGCGTCGTTCTTTAAACTCTTATATCTTTCAATTTATAATATTTTTCATAATTTTAAAAAACAATTATTATAGATTTAATCGAAAACTATTAAACAAGATCCATATTGTATATTATTGGAGATTCATATTGAAAGATACAAACAATTGAAAATTGACACAAATATCGAAAAAGTTCAAACAATATGAGACGGAGGGAGTCGTAGTATTCAATTACGGGATGTTTGTATGGTAGGCTCTATTAGTTCAAACCTATAATATTATGCTTTGGAAATCAGGAGTGGTTTCGGCAGTAAAAAATTTATAAATTTATATTTGTGGTTGAAAAGTTATTACGTGCTTTCGGTAGTAAATAAGTTTTTAAAAATTGTCAAGTTATTTCCGATAGTGAATAAGTTGTTGATGAGTTTATATGTAGAGTTACTGTAGCAAAAATTTTTTTATTGATAACTTTTTTGTTAATGAAAACAAAATGGTAAAATGCTGAAACTTTTTGTTAGTGAAAACGAAATGGTAAAATGCGTTAAGTTTTTAGTGTTTTTTTTATTGGTAGAAACACCCCTTGAGTATAGGTCACTTGAGCTAAGCTTACTTAGAACATCCGCACCAAGCTCTTTAGATTTTGGACCAAATTACACATTAAACGTACTTTATTACTTTAGCTACCCACTTTTAAAATGTCAATTGCATCAAATTCTCTATATTAAAGCTATCCCATTAAAAATATTATTTACTCTCACCCTCTTCTCAATTAAATATTTCCTGCCAAGAGTCCCCTGTTTGAGGTACAACAAATGGTCAAGAAATTGATGATTTTTGCAGGGCCCATTATGGATCCTACAAAGATGATTCAAACTGTCAGTCATTCTTAAAATATTTTTGAAGAGTTCCTAAAAAAATAAGTTTAATTCGATATTGATCGGTAAGAGTTGTTTTATAATTCGTAGGGTTCAATTCAGAAAAAAGAAGGTGTGGGAGAGACAAAGTCCCGGTTTAGAAACTAATAAAATATTCCTCAACGAATGAACAGTGCATATGATAAAAGAGGGACTGTTGAATCAAAATTTTGGCAATTGGTTCCCACCAAAACCGAGGTTGATGTGAGGCCTCCAATGGCTTGGTTACTATAGCTTTGGGTGGAAAGAAGCTAGTGTGACGTGGATGCTCTTAAACATTAATTAAGCTTTAATTGTTCATAAAACTCGGAGTGAAAAATACGTTTGCATAAAATTTATTTTGTTGACAACTAAGAAGAGGGCAAATGGGTCGAACAAGAGTGGGAAGTGACTGAAATAGACGTTGAAGGTGGGATAGTCAATGGAGGGCCGCCAAAGGTGGTGGCCGATGTCCGAAAGGGGTGGTTTGAGGTGGGGGTGGCGGGTGGAAATGGTTAATGGCCGGCCTCCAGAAAATGAGAAAATATTTTTAACAAAATTAAAAAAATGTTCACCACAATAACTAGGGTGGTAAATAATGGGTAAACAATGTATCGATATTCAATAAAAAGTGCTTTGATATTCGTAACAATGCATTGATATCCGTGAAATGTGCTTTGACACTCTAACTTGTGTGACATAGGCTTCATTTGTTTAGGCGTAAAATATTTTCCGATAAAATATTTTACCTATTTTTCGGTGTTTAATTGTGTAAAAAATGAGAGTGAGGGAGGAGAAGCTGTTGAGTAGGATGAGGAGTGAGAGGAAGAGAATGAGAAGAGCTTTGGCCGCCATAAATTGACGGTTTCAGACACAAGAGAGAGAGAGAGAGAGAGAGAGAGAGAAAATCGATTGGAAAGTAATGGGAAATGGTGAGTAGACTTAAACATGCCCCACGGTGAAAAGAAGACTTTGTTTTTGAATTTTTTTGGGGAATTTTTAGAATTAGCTGTCATAATTGTATAAATTTTTGGGGAATTTTTAGATTTTTTTTTTTGTAATTTTATAACTTATTTTTTTCATAATAAAAATATATTTATGACATAATTATGACATCACGGTTATATAACGATTCAACCGCAGTTGAACTGGTGACCCATCCGCCCAGTTCGTCCATCGGTCCGAATTTCAAGTCATTAATTATACGCACATTATCCACCATCTAAAGGAGTGTGGTTAGCAAAACTCTAATCTAATTGAAGCCACCACTTTTATTTAGGAAAAAAGTACCATGCATAAGTTTATGTATTAAGCCACCACTTTTAAGAATCGAACACGAGTCCAGCCCATTTGTTTACTTTTTCCGTTTGTGGAAGATCTGCTAATATTGGCTTGGACGTCATGAGTTATAAAAAAATCTAGTTCAATTTGTGCAACTTAAGTATAAGTTGTAAATTCTTTGCATTCAAGGAGAAGAGATTTCAGAAGATTCCTAGTTCAATTTAGGCCTAGTTTGGTATTGTAAGTCAAATGGCCTTTTTTTTATTGTTATTATTCAAAAAAAATTGCATTTGTTAGTTTTTCGTCGATTTTTTTTGGAAATTATTGCTCCGTCATAATGAGAGGAATCTAAATAGTAAAAAATTACGATCAAAATATTTTTTTTGTAAAGATGAAAAAATTGACTTATTAACTAATTTTTGTCTTTATTCAACAAAATTGAACAATGTGACATAATAGAATTTGACATCTTTTACTACAAATTACAACTAACCAGAAAGTCTTTTCCAGACACTTTTGTTTCAAATCTTTTTTTGAGGATTCATGCACTAAATTAGATGTATTGAAAAAGAAAGACATGCTTGCTGAGTGAATCCACAAGAGAAGTAAAGATAGGGGAATCATTTCACTTATATCTTTTTATTCATACTTCATTCATCTTCATTTTTTAATCGCTTTTAGAGATTCCAACTATATGAGGAAATATAACCATTGCATGTATAATCACCATATTTTTGTATTCTACCCTTCAATAATTGCATGAACTTTTTGTCCAATTGCTTTTTAAATTTTTTGTCAGTACTATTGACTTAAGAAGGGTAAAATAGAACTTTCATAATTATAACCTTTTTGGTTTGGAAGTGAGACAATATTTTAGGTACATCAAAAAGTATTAACCAAGACTAAAAAATGGGAGACAGAGAGAGTAATAATCCATGAGATTTGAACAATATTGTTTACTAGAATTAATTTAAATTTTGTTAAACAAGATCCATACTGTATATAAAAAGTACATCATTTAGAAAATATAAATAGTACTCCCTCCGTCCCAATTTGTCTGTCCATTTTTTGCCTTACACATGTCCCAAATTAACTGTTCAATTTCAAAATTAATGGCCCAGATTATGTAAATTTTCAATCAATGGATTATATTTGGTTTCCTTAATAAGTTGAAAACTCGAGATTGGACAAACAAATCGGGACGGAGGGAGTATTTGATCTGAATAAGGCTCCGTTTGTTTGGGCGTAAAATGTTTTTCAGTAAAATATTTTACCTATTTTTCGGTGTTTGGTTATGTTAAAAATGAGGAAAATAATTTACATTAATTGGATGAAAATGACTTACCCTTAAATCTTCAGTAAGTTATTTTCCGAAATGAACCAGTTGCATTCTAGTGATTCTATTGAAATTTTCACTACTCATTTTTATCGATCATCAGTCCTGACCCACGTTCTATTTCAATATTTTCAGATCTCTCCACCGTTTAAGTTCCCCTATCTCTTTCTACACTATTTTGTCAATATCTGAAAATATTTTTTAAGTACCAACCAAACACTGGAAGATAAAAGTTTGAAATTTGTTTTCCCAAAAAAATATTTTACATGAAAAAAAATGTGCATTGTAAAACATTTTATATCGAAACAAACAAAGCCTAAAATAGAACGAGGGATAAAATACATTGAGACGGAGGAAGTATAGTCTAAAGACAAAAAGATGGGTCGTAAACAAATGTTAAAGATAGAGTATGATCATTGATCACGACCAATGGAAGTAGTAATTGATATGGAAAGAGAATTTTTTTTAAACCAACATACTTCCTTATAATTAATGGGTAGAGAATTTGTGAAAAAAGTGATTATTTCTCAAAATATTTGGATAAAAGTAAAAATAATTTACTTTTTCAATTCCTCTCGTCGAGACGAATCAATAACCCACAAAAGTTTGATGTAAAATTAACAAATGCAAAAAAAGTAAAGACAAAATTTTCAAATTTAAGTTAAATTTAAATTAAGTCCAAAAGAATGAAGCCTAAAGGGCAATTGGAGCCCTCAATTCTAGTTCTAAATTCTCCCCTGGTTCAGCTTCAGCCTTTAGCGGTCAGCGTAGTTCTCAACTCTAATTATCATGTCAATGGATGGAACGATTAGACCCTATGGTTGCTCAAAAAATCCGATTAACCGTGAAATTGGTCTGGATCGAATCAATCCGTATCTTTTGGATTTTGTCCGTGGATTAATGGTCCAAACATGGATTGAAAAATTAGAGAACCGTGACTCACGGTTCGGTCAACGGATTTTCATTACAAAACCGTCCGTGGATTAATGGTCCAAACATGGATTGAAAAATTGGAGAACCGTGACTCACGGTTCGGTCAACGGATTTTCATTACAAAACCGTGGATTAACCAAACCGGACCATGAGATATTTATTTTATATAAATAATGTATGTGTGTGTGTGTGTATAATTAATTGTTAGTAATGTTAAAACTTTTTTCAACCAATTTTAGTATGTTATCTTAATAATGAGATATAGTGTAGATGTACATAAAATATAGGGGGTAAATCATAGTTTTTTTATAAGTTACACGTACCTCTAGTTCAGTTTCAGTAGTTCGTTTCTTTTCTAGTTTTTTTTTTTATGTTATGTAATGTAATGACATGATATAATATTCTATTATTGTTTGGACTCTGTTGAATCTAATTTCTGAAATAGGCCTTTGGTAATTTATGTAATAAGTATTTTCTGGTAGTGTTAAATTTAATTCTGAGTATAATATTCTTTTCTTTTAGTGTGGGATATATGCTTGAGCTTTATTTTGCTAAAATCTGTGGATAAAATCATAACCGATCTACGAGTCATGGATTGGATTGGAACCAGACCGTAGGACTTTTAGTTCGGACACAGATTTTATTTTGTAAAAACCGTGACTAGCGGTTCGGTTCTCAAATTTCTAAGAATTCGAACCGAACCACAAGCAACCCTATTAGACACACAAAATTTGTCGGAGGACAAAAGTACTCTATCGCCCACACAAAAATAATTCGATTCCACCAATACGAAAATAATTATGCATCATTCGCATACCAGTGGCAGCTTCGAATAAATCATATATCAATTCTCTTTCCTTCTTCTTATTAGTGGTGTTTTGGCTAAATAAGCTATTTAATTATTTTTTTGTCTTTATTCAAAAAAAAATTCGCATCTGTCAGTTTCACATCAAATTTTTGTGGATTATTTGTTCGTGTCAATGAGAGAAATCAAGAAAAGTAAAAAATTGTTATGCAAACTCAAATTTCTTTAAATAAAGCCATCTAACTTTTTTACTCATTTTTGTCTTTATTCAAAAAATTGTAAGTTTGGACATAATGTTTTACTTTTCGACTTCTATCATTGGGACGAACCAATAATTCACAAAATTTAACGCGAAACAACTAAATGCGAAAAAAATTGAATTAAAAAAAGAAGCCATGTGGCTTATTTAACCATTACACCCCTTACTTACGGTTTATTGAATAATTATGCTACATACACGACAATTCAAACACAACCTCTCATATAGATGTAGGGGGTTGTGTTTGGTGTTGGATTTAGATTTTATGTACATAAACTTTTTGTTTATTGAATAAGCCATCTGGTCCAAAAATTTTGTACTTTGACACTAATTTAACTGACTATGGAGATTTAAATTCCTACAAATGGTTAAAACAATTATGCACGAAAGGGTAGAAAATTAACACGACCTTTTACGATGAACCAAAATTTTGAGATGGAATGAGTACAAATACTCAAGTAACATGCAGTAAGTCTGTTCACACAGACTTTTTCCACATAGATTGCACACTGATTTGTCTGTGGGGCCCACTTCGGGTCTCACACAAATAATTCGAGCCGTTTATTAAATATAAAATATTGTTTCAAGGATATTAGCTCAATTCGATACCTAAAGATACTCGATTGGATCATCTAACTTCTTATTATTCTGAAATCCTAATGAAAAGATAAATGATTAATTCGAGCACTTATAAGTATCGGATTGAGCTGATTTTTTGGCCAAGGCTCTTGAAAATATATTTTACATTCAATAAACGGCTCGAATCGTTTGTGTAGTACTCTTAATGGACCCCACGGGTGTAGCATTAGTGAGAGTAACAGGTCCTACACCACTCACGGATGCTGTCAGAGAGTTACATGCATGTATGGATCCTCATTATATGGTTTTTGACAGAAAAATGAAAAATTATTTTGACACTCTATTTTTTTTTTATGATAGCACTCCAAAACTTGTCATTTAGTGTATAAATTATACATAGCAAGACACACTAAAAAAATAATTTTGAAATGCCATCATAAAAAATTGAAGTGCCAAAATCATCTTCCCGGAAAAATCTCTCAAAATTGCTTGCTCCAATCTCAGCTTGTCAAAATTATTCTCCACACTGTCTGACGAGAAGATCGATCTATCAACAATGATCTCATTCATTGTTGAACAAGGATCTGTTTATTTACTATATTATTACAAGCTTTTATCGTATCTATTAATTTCCGACATCTCTCTCTCTCTCTCTCTTAAAGAAGAGCCAGTTTTGCCAACTTCTCGCTAGGCATTTTTGTCCGATTTGACAATTTTAGCCCTTGATTGAAAGGCTTGTAATGTTAATAAATTGGGTGTTTTTGTCATTCCACATTTCCAAAGTCCGGAGTACGTGGCATCATTGTGGTGTACGTGGCTTATTGTGGTGTGGGTCTCTGAGGTGGGATTACCAGAACTGGGAGGATTGAGAGAGAAATTCTCTTCCACTTTACTTTCCCCTTCTCCCTCTCTATCCCACCAAGTTATACGCCATTGCTGTTGTTTCTCTCTCTCTCTCTCTGTGGAACGAAATCTCCAACGCCAGTGCTCCTTGAATCGGAGAAGATTAGGGACATTTGAGGTCGCCAGTGCTCATCTTCACAGCTCTCCCTTCGCCGTGCTTTCTCTCCCTTTCTCACCACAACAAACCCTAATCTCTCTCTCTCTCTCTCTCTCTCTCTCTCCAAATCAGGGCAGGCGACTCTATTCCGGCGCTTCCTACCAAGCCCGCCCGATTTCGGCTCAAACCCAGACCGCTCGTTTCTGGGCCACGAATATACACAAGTTTCTCTCTCTCTCTCTCTCTCTCTCTCTCTCTCTGCAATTAAGCAGCACAGTTCTTCTACTCTCGGTCTGAAAAAAGTTTAAAAATCAAACAGCTCTTCTGGTGCGGAAGGTCTCTCTATCCCTTGTTCATTTTCTCTCTCTTCGAACATCATGTTTAAGCTTTTTTAGGTCTATATTGATTGGGATGAAAATTTAGTATTCTTAATGAGAATTTGATGATATTCTGAATTTTTGATTGAGGGATAATAATCTAGATGAAGCATATATTTCCACTATGCATGTATAAATCTTATCTGCCAAAAAAATTCCCCGTTAAGTTAATGAGATGATACACAGGATGATTAAAAAGAAAAAGATGATAGTATATACTCCCATCTTAAAAATATTGTCCCGTCCACGATTCGAGAACTTAAAAAAAGTATAGGTTCTGCATGTTGGTGAGTCACTCGCACTATATTAGTTGCACAGGTTCTGCATGTCTCTCACTGATCTCAAATCATCTCCTTTCCTCTATCTCTCTCTTCGTAACTTTTGCAGAGTTGATCACAGAGCTGATTGCGTTCCAGATCTATACTTTTCGGTCTACAATTTTGGTTAGTTTGTTAACATGACTTCAGTTGAACGATTTGGTTTAGAACATCAGCTACAGTTCATTCCCTTTCTTATTAATTTCGGTTATTGTAAATCTGCTGAAATTTCCCTACATAGGGAATGGATTGTTTGTTAAATTTCAAATTTTTTTGTGTGACTGTGGTTTTCGATTTGTGCATGTGCATGTTAAGAGCGAGGGAAAATTTATAAGAAGGAATTTGGGTACTGGTTGAGGTAAATCAAAGGTGTATAGTTTGTGGCTTTTGATTTGAGCTTGATTTCACATGGCTGACTGAGCCATGTGATACGCCATTTCGATTTTGTTAACATCAGCCAGACTAGGCCTACTTTTTTGTCCAATTTTAAGTAATGGTTTGTTTAGAAATTTATAAACTAAGAACTAGGGAAAGTAGTGTTGGGCTTCACCCACGTGTGATAATTTATCGAGGGGGCGCTTGGTAATTATTCGCGTGTAGTTATGTTATATTCGGTTTTGATTAGAGAATCAAATCCTATGGCAAGTTGGAGGAGTTCCATACTTGGCGGTATTACTATGGAAGAGTTTCCTTCTTGGTGTATTTCCTAGTCCGAGTAGGAAAAGAAATTATAAGGCAGTAGGAAGCCTTGGAGGTCAAGGCTTGATACCCTATAAATATCGAGGCATATTTGAGATTTATGCGTGACATAATGTGAGGGAGAGGGTGAGGCGAGTGTGGGGGGTCGAGTTGTGGCCTCCCGGAGAGGAACCGGCGTGTGGTTCCCGGAGAGTTTTTTCATCTTTGTTGTATATTGTGTGAATATATAATCAAAGGGAGTTTTTCTCTGAAATCACTACGTGTGTTTGTGTGTGTGGTGTCCCTCACGGTTCTAACAATTTGATCTTTGATTGAACTTGAATGCAAAGCAATGCATTGTCACTTATCGAATGATCCCCTCTTCCTATAAGATGACAAAACTTGGTCCTCATGCTCAATGTCCTACTCCCTACTTGGGTCAATGTATCATCGGGTTCTATTGCTTCTATTGTACAAACCTCAAACATAGTGTCGTGTAACTTCTTCTGTTGACGTTCACTCATTGATTCAACACAAAGTTGAAGCTTCTTATTTTCAGCGAGTCAATTACTGGCAGCACTCTTGTGGCTTAGTCTGAGCAGCTACCTCAACAAAGTTTAGTGATTGTCATGAGGCACGAATTCAATCAGCACGATGGTCTTCCCGAGTTTGGAAAGCACAAAGCAGCAAGTCAGGATTAAGGTGTTCAGCAAAATCAAAATAACAGTTCAA
Organism: Rhododendron ovatum; assembly: GCA_019656835.1. Taxonomy (NCBI): domain Eukaryota; kingdom Viridiplantae; phylum Streptophyta; class Magnoliopsida; order Ericales; family Ericaceae; genus Rhododendron; species Rhododendron ovatum. Next base: position 14,901,959 of record CM033801.1, on the reverse strand, counting down.
AAATCATAAAGATATTTATACTTCATCTCATCTCAGAGTGATCTACTTGTACTTAGGTCCAAATATATTAGTTCTTCCTTTCTATCCAAATTATGTGTAGTTTACACCCTGTATCAGTTTTTCATTCAATGAATTAAGCTATCGCAATGGGAAAAGAATTGGAATTGTAGCCTTTGACGATGTCAATTAACGGACAACTCAACGGGCATGATAGACGTGCAAAGCACGTCACCATGCACCTAGTTATTCAATAAAACTGTCAAAGAATTTAGTTGCGTCATTTCTACATTATTTAGCACTTTCGTTGGCCGCCTAATTTCGTTAAATATTCGAATTTCATTTTTATTTACTTAGATTGCTTTTAAAATTCCTTTTAATTTCTAATAATCCGTCATAATTAGATTTGAGACGTTTAAAATTAAAACTCCTACCCTCGGACAATCTAGTCCTTTTCCAAGGACAAATATGCTTGAAAAAACACTTCTACATTTTTTTAGTGAGTAAACTAATTCTTGAAAATTATATTTCTTGGTTAGAAATTCTATTTGACAAGTAGAATTAGCTTCCAACTAGTTAGTTAGAGAAACCTAACTACCACCTTACCTAGTTACATTCTTCTAATCTTAGATGAACCTTTTTTGATCATCTTTGAGCCTTATGAACCCCTCCAACCCTAATGGAACCATTAGACCACTAGAAGTAATCATTTTGCTTCCAAAAGAAGAAAATTTAGCCTTGCCATGCATGCAAACCTAAGACTAATAGTCTTGAACCTAATAGTTACCCTCCAAGGCTAACTTTCCTAGGTTTTCTCTAGATATATAGATATGCATGGTACTAGAGAGAGAGAGAGAGAGAGAGAGAGAGAGAGAGAGAGAGAGAGAGAGAGAGAGAGAGAGAGTGTGTGTGTGTGTGTGTGCATGTATTTTGTACACTTATACAAGCTACCTCTTTAGCCAACTTCATACTCAAAACCTAGAACTACTTTACAACCCATATCTAAGCTTCTTTAAACATAAACCTAGCCAATCATGTTCTTCTTCCTTGCAAGTAAGCCATCCTAGGACAAGATAAGGCCAAAACCCTTCATGATAGCCTAGATTATGACCTAAAATAGAAATGACAAGTGAGGGAAGGCTATGACTTGATTCAAGGTGAGATTTGACAACTCAATGGAACAAAAAAAATGAGAGAATACGGGGAAGGGGAGGTGAGAGAATAAGGGAAGGGGGGGGGGGGGAGCCCAAGATTTTTTTTGCTATAAATAGCACTCCCCTCATGCCATTCAACTCACACCTTCAAGCTTCAACTTCTCTCTCTAGAAATTTTTGTGTTCTTGCCTTGTTCTTGCTTGTTCTTTCTTTGTTCTTGAGTTTTTCAAGAAACACATCCTAGGCCGCCACTAAATCACCACTTGACTACCCTCTCGATCCAAAAAGTTTAGTAGTATAGTCAAGAACTAGTTTCGAAAGAAACCTTTTTCTTTCGAAGCTACCAGAAGCTTACTGGAGGGAGTCACTCTATCCAATAGCCGACTTATTTCTCATAGCCGCCCCACCGCCAAAAAGAACGGTAGAATGTCCTTACTCTCTAACACTCAGTATAAGTAGAATACTTCTACTCTATACTCCAAGTACAAATAGAAGTTTGTATATTGCTTGTATTACTTGAAAAGCATGAAGAAAGATAGCCAACAAACTTATTTTGTTAAAATCTCGAAAGGAAGTATGAACACGTTGAAATAATCAATTTTTACTCCAAATAAATATGTGTTGTTTTGAACTTTTCAAAAAGGAAGAAAGAACGGATTTTAAAAGATAAGAATTTATCGTTTGATCGGAAGTATTCGTATTTTGATCTTTAAAATGGTTATGAGCATGTATACGTGATTACTAGGGTTATTTGTCTTAATGTGTAATAAAGTATAAGTGGTCTCCACTCCAAAGGTGTCCGTACATGTGGCGTTATGATTTAAGTAGTAATTTGAACATGACAGATAATATAAAGTTGGATAATCTTGCCAGTCTAGTTTTAAGATTACAATGAATAATTTATGTTTAACTATGTGATCTTTAGAATGGTTATGAGCATGTATACGTGATTACTAGGGTTATTTGTCTTGATGTGTGATAAAGTATAAGTGGTCTTCACTACAAAGGTGTCCGTACATGTAGCGTCATGCTTTAAGCTAGTAGAAAATTTGAACATGACAGATAATATAGATTTGGATGATCTTGCTAGTCTAATTTTAAGATTACAATGAATGATTTATGTTTAACTATGAGAAAAGTCCTGTCGCGAAGTCAATGCATGAAACGAGACACTAAAATTGAGAAAGTAGAAATATAATATTGAGGGTGTTGTTAACGAACGGTGTGTTTTGAAAGGGAAAATGTTTTGAAAATCATAATTTGACCGGACGTGGTAGCCCATTGTGTGGTATGTGTTTTTGTGTGCCAATGGGATCCCAGGACGGCGGAACCATTGTGAAAATACTCGGGAGATTGGAACCGAGGTTGGGTGTGTAGCTTGGTTATCCGCGGAGAGGAGCCAATGTAAAGTTTTGTGTGCCAATGGAAATCCTGAACGGCGGAACTATTGTGAGGATACTCGGGAGACCGAAACGGCAGAATCGTGGTTGGGTGTATAAAAACGATTTGGAAATGTTGACTTGACATATGAAAAATGGTGACACAGTCTACGACAAGACTCGTAGGAGAAACTCAGAAATCATGACACCAATGTTAGTTGAATAGTGAATGTGTCAATTGATTTGTTAAACATGCATGTGGAAATCGTTAATTTTATGATTTACTGTTTGTAAGTTATGGGTTAGCAAGTGTGAGATTATTCTATTGAGCTTTTGTAGCTCATGGTGTTACCTTTGATGATCCTGACATATTATATTAGTAGTGAAACCGGTATAATGTGTCAGACCTTGTAGACGAACACGATGAACTCTACACCTTGGAGGCTTTCGAAGCCGAAGAGCTGGCTAGGATGGAGAGCAAGCGGAGCAGTATATAGGAACCTTAGTTTTTTCCCTTCCGTGCTTAAAAAGTACTATTATGAGAGTTATGATGTAATAATGAGCCAGACTCCATTTAAGTTTTCAATAAAAACGTCTATTTAACATTTTCAAAATTAGGGACGTTACAATATCAGCTTATCAAAACCATTTGTTTTCTCCGCTTAGCTGTCACTATTTGACGCATATGTCACACATCAATAGTTTTCTTTATTATTATTAGCCACGCCCACAATTTGTTTATTACTTTATTTTACTTTATTATTACTACTCCTAGCTTTTATCGTATCTATTATTTTTATTCAATAAAACTAGTATCAAAGAGTTTAGTCGCGTCATTTCTACATTATTTAGCACTTTTGCTGGCCGCCTTCGTTGGACGTCCAAATGTTTCAAAATTTCCAGGTAATATCAGTTTATCAAAATCATTTGTTTTTTCCACTAGCTATCACTGTTTGACCCATACGTCACACATCAATAGTCTTCTTAATTTATTATTATTAACCACGCCCACGCCCACATTAATCTGTTTATTTACTTTTTTATTACTAGCTTTTATCGTATCTATTATTTTTATTCAATAAAACTGTCAAATATTTTAGTTGCGTCATTTCTATTATTTAGCACTTTCGTTGGCCACCTTAATTAGGCGAGGGAATTTTTCAAAATTTCCAGGTAATATCAACTTATCGAAACCATTTGTTTTCTCCTCTAGCTATCACTGTTTAACCCATACGTCACACATCAATAGTTTTATTATTATTAGCCATGATCATGCCCACGCCCACAATCTGTCACAACTAAATAGTTGCCTCTTTGAGACAGCAAAAAATTACTTTCCAAAAAAGTTTGAAATCTTCTTGCCAAATCCTTTACTTTCCCATACAGTTTAAAAATGTAAATACAGTAGTACCATTTTAATTAGTCAAGCAAGTGGTTTTCCAATAATGAGGGTTTGCCATATATATTCTACAATAACGGAACACATTCTTATTGGTGAACTTGTGGTCGTGAGACCAATCCTAAAAGATAGTTTTATTGAAGGAATACAAATATGGGCATATGAGAAACAGTCTCTCTCGCTTCTTCATATACTCGCTATACAAGTATATATAAATAAGCGAGAAACAGTCATCTCTATTCAAACAGAAGCGGTAAGTTTATTTTGCTCACATCTATTCTATTTTAGTGTCAAAAATAGGAATGCTAAAAATATTTGAAGGTATATAAAACTATGTGCCAAATTAAAATATATGCACTCAGAAGTAGTTGATGAGGAGACCAAATGCTAATTAAGCCTCGGAGCAACAGCAGCATGCAGTCTCGGTACGCACTCATGTTGAGCTACTTCAGCTATATATGCAAAACAAGAAAATCACCTTGCACCTGACTCGGTATTAACCTCGGTAGAATTGCTCAAGATTTATTCAGAATTTGAGCCTCCTGGGTTCTGAATGAAAAATTAGAAGATTAGATCAATTATTTACAATTATCCAATTGAGTTGAATTTTTTAAAGAAATTTCAAAATTATTAAACGAGTCGTATCATTTGTGTGGAACACCAAAATGGGCCCCGTCACTACATTGTTCTCAACGTCTTGGATCTTGAAATTGTTAAATATCTTAAATAAGTAAAGGGAAACAAAAAATAAAAAGTAAGAGGGAGAAAGTGAATATATTTTAATACTGGATGATAGATAAAATAGATAGTATTATTAGAGCATTAGCGAAAAAAAAGTTTATTTTAAAACAACAGTTTTTGGAACATGTTGAAAATGGAAGAGAGAAGATTTTTGTGAAATGGTAGTGTACTTGATTGAGAAAATGTGAGACAACTAAATTTAATTATTGACAAAAGATTACTAGTTTTGATTATCCATTATTGCATATAATTTGTACTTCTCATATATGATGTAAGTGCTATCTTCTATCGATTGACAAAAAAAATTTATAAAAAAACACACTTGAAACGATAACCCATGAAATAAAATTGCTGAACTGAAGGGATTGCCCTAGTAAGTTACTCGGGATTGGCCTAGTAATTTGTGAGTTTTTTCCCTCCTCTTCCTATCTGTCAAGTTGGGAACCTTTTAAATACTATCATTTCTTATAGGGCTTTAATCGGGACACTCACTAGCAATAGGTGAAATTAACCTTCCAAGAATTAGAGGAGGTGCACATAAGCTGTCCAAATGCCTTGTATTACACAAAGTGAAATAGAATTGGTGAAAGAAATTACATGCAACAATGGACCCTTTTCCATGGGTGCCCGGGATATTTGCTGGAATTGCATCGCAATTGCGAATCCCTTCTGCTGATAAATAAAATAAAATAAAATTTGGGAATCCCTTCTATATTATATAAAACAGAACAATTCTATTCAAATATATAGGAATATAAACGAGAGCAACATTTATGGGCGTCCGGTTGTTATTCTCTATTAGAGCATCCACATCTCTATCAACAAATTAACTTTTAGACTAAAGTAGAGAGCCAAATTCACCAAAAGCCCATTCATCAGCCTCTCCTTTGCTTGCCTTCAAAGTAACATTGCTATGGTTGCTCTTTTTCTTCCACGAGGAACTATTCACGGGTTAAACGTACATTTACTTAATGTTTTCATTTTAAACTTTGTTCAAAAATTGAGCTGCCATACCTTCAAAGATAGGGCCGGCTTAGAACCGGCAAGAAAAGCTTGAATTTTTTTTATTTTCGATGGGCTCAGTATGGGTCTTACAAAGATGATTCGAATCGCAAATCATTTTAAAAATATTTTTTCTATGGATTCCTGAAAAAAAATTAGCTCAAACCGATATCGATAAGGGTTGTTTCAGCATTCGTGGGGCACTCTATAAATTTTGAAGTAGCTTTTACTGTTATGGGATTGAACTTTTTTTTTTTTTTCAGGAACCCACAAAATAATATTTTAAGAATGCCTTGTAGTTTAAATAATCTTTGTTGGACCTTAATGGATTCCGCAAAAATCATCAATTTGTTGCTCTATTACTGTGCCCCAAACAAGGCTCTTGGCAAAAAAAATATTAATTAAGAAAAGAATGAGAGTAAATAATATTTTTAATGAAAGAGTTTTAATATGGAGAGTCTGATGCAGTAGACATTTTTAAAATGAGTAGCTAAAGTAATAAAGTAAATTTTTAAGATGCAATTTGGTCCCAAATTTGAAGAGCTTGATGCGAATGCCCTTAACTAGTACTCCCTGTAAGATTATTCTTGATGGCATTAAATAATTAACGACCTACATTATGCCAGGGTCTAGAACTATCAAGATTATCACAATACAAACATTAAGCGGAACATAAGAAATGAAGAACGGCATACCCAGATCCATTTATGTGGAACTTGAACGATCCAGTAAGTGACTATAGCAACCATAATTTACTAGAGCATTAAGCCCTAGGTGGAAGACGGGTTTCTCTCCCTTGCCTTTCATTCTAGCTGTTTAGTATATCACGTTGATCTGATGGAACCCTATACGCTCTTTTATAGGCAGAGAGAAGACCAGTTTCCTTATAAAACATTATACTCACTTTCCATCAAAGTAGAGTCTAAATAGAAACAATTTCTCTATTTGACCAATAGAATAAAATCTTAGGCATAAAGATATGGAGAATCTTATTGGACCCATTATTCATATATGCCATACTTAAAACATGTGGACCATAAAGACTAATTACAAAATTTAGTCTTACATTCTCCCACTTGGCACATATGATAAACTTAAGTAGGTCTAACAAGCTAAACATAAGGCGCGCCATAAGTCCATATCTATCCTTCTTAATTTGGTCATAATCATAATACTATAATTAAACAACTCACTAGTACGAATCATGACGGTTCTACATCACAATGATGTAGTCCCTTTCATGTACCACAACACTAGCAAACTGTTTAACATAGTCTTTAGGTGAGAAGCATTTACATAAGGTCCAATGATAATGTCTTTTGTCAAAGACTATTCCTGTAATCATAAATTATTCACATACATGTACGTACACTGTTCATTACAGGAAATCATCAGAAACACGTAATTGAGATCTCTCAAAGTGTCGAATTACATTATCATATTGCAGTCCATAAGATACAACTGTTATGGGTTACGCTAGACTCTTTTTATTAGCATATATCTTAAATGTCCTTGCGTTAACCCCTTCATAAGTGGATATGCAATTATAAGCTTTGTGCTTATGCATTTAGTGACACTTTTGTTTCTGAAATTTTTCTTAGAAAATAAAATAGTTGCGGAATCATAAACTCTTAACAACTTGGTAATGGTGTCGACAGCCCCAAATCCTAAGATAAGTTTCCCAATTGTTATTCATGAACTATGGCCTCAAAGCATGCCATAATTCAACTAATATAATGAATGAAGTAATGATAGCTACTTTAAAACTTTCATTTGCTCCTTCACATAATAGGAACAATTAATCAAAAATAAACTTTCTACTACCAAAACTTCAAGCAAAATCTGAATCCGAGTAGCTAATAAACTCAAAATCATCGAATTTCCTCAATGTGAGCATATAACCTTTAATTTAAAAGTTTATGAGAAAAACTTTTAAGTGCAAATACTAAATATCACTACAGTAAGCAAAATACCGTTAACATACATGTCAAAAAACATAAACTTACTCCCACTGATCTTTGGATATATACACCAGATAATAGTGTCTTTTCTTAATTCCCAAGAAATCAATAGTATCAACAAACATAAGAAACCAATGGCAGGGAGCTTGTTTACATCCATAAGTTGACTTCCTAGATTTGTATCAAAGTGCTCTTTTACTTAAATTGAGAAACCTTAGGTTGATTTATATAGACTCCATTATCTAAGCTTTCATTCAAATGCTTATTTTCACTTCCAAACATAACTCCCAAACATAAAGAGTTACCTACCAACGCCACAATAATTTTTCAGCGAGTTCTTATCAGATACAAAAGAGAAGGGCTCCATAAAATTACGCCTCCTTTCTGAGTGTAACCATTGGCCACAAGTTTGACTTTATATCGTTCTATATTACCCTCTAAGTCAAATGTAGTCATGAAGACCCACTTACAACATACTTTTTTTTGTATCCTTATGGCAATCCAACGAAATTTCAAACTTGATTATGTTTATTGGTTCAACTCATCATTTATGGCATCAATTCATTTAGTAAAATTATCACTTTAAGTGACTTGTGAAAATAAAATCGGATTAAAAGCATTCATGTAGATAAATCAAATAATCATTCAAATAGCAAATCTCTTGTTCCTTCGAGATATTCTTAATGCTATCTACTTTGATTGTTCTACAATTTCTTCATTGGTGTCAATCTCATTATGGAGTGATTGGCAACTAACTTGTTATTCTAAATCATTATGTTGTCTAACAACCGTAAGAACAACATCATTTTAAGTTATGGGTAAAGACACTTATACCATAACTTTGATGTGACCATATTCTATGGTTTATCACTCCCACTGATTTCACCATTCATAAAGAATCTAAATGACCGATTTCTATAATTCTCGTACAATGATTTAATAGTAAAACTCATACCCTTCAAATTTTCTAGAGTAACCAATGAGGTCCTCATAACTCATTCTAAAATTCAAATTCTTTCATGTGAATTAAAAATTCTAGCCTCTGCTGAACAACCTTAAACATTTAGGTGTCCTGAGTTTGATTTCTTTTCCATCCACAGTTCAAAAGAAGTATTTGAAACTGTCTTACTAGAAACCTGATTCACATAAATGCAGCAGGCTTAGAAGTATCTATCCACCACATAATGGGTATTTCGGAATTACAGACATACTTCTAACCATAGCCAATAATGTACGATTACCTTTCAGCTATCACATTATGCTAAATAGAACAGACCTCTCATAATATTCATTACCTATGTCATACCTCATGACTTTTACATTATTTTCTATTTTGCCCTTTCTATCTCAATAACATACACCTTAGCATTTATTGATTGAGATCTTTATGTAATAGAAAAGATAACATAATAAGAAAAGTCATCTATAAGTGATAAAATAGGTCTCTTAGATGAAATTTCTCACGTTTATATAAATCACTTTAAGAAACTTGTTATTTCTTGTGACTTACTCCTTACTAAATATGATTTACTTGTACTTAATGCAAATCACACATACAGGAGATTAATAAAATTTCTGTTATATATCAATCTCTTAATATGCTTGATTGAAACATAGTTTTAATCGCCAATGCCACAAGATGAAATAATTTTCATTCATGAGACTACTAACCAAACTAACATTATGATGCAACATAGGGAGAGTTCTTAATAAAATGGTCATCAAATTTTAGTTCATTCAAACATAATAAAATACCATAAGACAATAATTGGTATTTTTCAATCACCATAAAATTTGGTTTCAAAACTTGAAAAAACATAACAATAAAATTTAGTTTGAACAAAGGAAATTAAATTTGTAAACATTATGAAACCACAAAATGATAACCAACTCTTAAATAGCAAATGATAAGTTATAAAGCTCTTTTAATAAAAATCGTAACCCAAAACTTTAGAACTCAATGCGCTTATGATTTCAACAATTTCAAATCTCTCTGCATCTTGGTTATAAACTTAAGTAGTAGCTCATAATCAAATCACTTCATAGTTGAGGGACTTACAATTAGCTAGGTTTGATTCGAAACATACAACAATAGTAATCACTTTCCCCTTTCGAATCACTTCCTACGTTTATGGCAAACTTTATAATAATGCCTCAACTATTTACAGAAGGGACATATATCATTACCCTTACATTTTTTCGAGTCTAAAATCATTAGTTGACTCATTGGCACTACATAATGCCAACTTCATGTCCCACTTAGGCTTTCTTTACTTTAATTCTCAAATATTTTAGTTGAGTAAGCCAAATATAACATTTTAATGGCATTCTCAGACATTCTAAGCACAATAAACATAATAGTGCTCACCTTAAACATTCACACGAACATAAGGCTTAGTCTATTCTATTTCATTCATACTTTACCAAAATAAAATAAAACTAAACTTGTCCTTTTCAATATGAGAAACTTAATCATTTAAATTAAAACAAAACAGACTGAGCATGTGAATGTGAAACAAATATATCAATAATGCACACATAACATATGCTCAATACAATAATACTTTGAGTTATCAATAAATTGGCAAAATAAAATTTGTCCAAACAATAATATATAGTGCAACGGTGATCTACCTTTGGGTTCATCTAATGTTACACTATTAACAATTATGGTGATTCCCTTTCACCAATAGGACTAATCGATAAGGATTCATAATTAAGTAGGTTTGTTTGTTACCTTTGAGTATCCAAATCCAATCTCAATTATGAATACTTATAATTATACTATTCCAATTCACTAATCACTTAGAAGTGGTGCACCTTTGGGCCTACCTAATATCCATGCAATTAGAGAACTGCGATTTGCAAAGTCATTATTCTTAACACTTAAAAAAGGGAATAAGTTTCATATGTAACTTGATATTTATGAATCATTCCAGTTGAGCCACTTTGGTGACAACCAAACCGTATCGTAATAAAAATATCAAATAAAACAAGTGTTAAGTTTCAATAATTTAATTGAAATCTATGAAACATTCCAGTTGGATCACTTTGGTGACTACCAAACCGTATCTTAATATTGATTTCAATCAAGATAATGACTTTTGCATGAACTTTAGGTGATTTAAAAAACAAGAAGAAAAATATCACTATTTTTACACCTCGTCATAATAGGTATTAGAATTTCATAATTTGATTAACATCTATCAACATGCCGGTTGGATTGCTTTAGCCCAAACCATATCCTTACATAGAATCAAATCAAAATAGTGATCTTTTTATGGACATTAGGTGAATCTTAGATTATTCACAATTTCATAATATAATTTGATATCTATGAGAATCATTATGATCGGGTCACTTTGGTGACTGCCAAATCTTCCATATTATAGATTCAAACCAGTAACTTTCTTTATGGACATAAAGTGAATAATAAATTTGTAATTCAACTAATCTATGAAATATTATGATTGGGCCACTTTGGTGACTACCAAATCGACTATAATGTAGATTATCCGTCGAAACAATAATTTTTCACCATTAGGAGACAAATAAGTTATTCGCAATTTATCAACATGGCCCATTAAGCGAATAGGCAAGATCAGTCACAATTTGCGGCACCATAATGCATGAAACCCATCATTAAACTCTCATAACCCGAAAAATACGCTAGCATCATAACCGGCTGCCTTTGTTTGGGATCATTCTTTTTATGTTAAAGAACTCCATCCTTATGCGTAACTATCAAAATCACCAAACATTAGGCCTAAATCCTTAACCGTATATCGATATTTCAATGCGCCTAATGCCTTCTGACAAAACAGTGCCATCATGGATATTCCATTATTCCTCTAATAAAACTCATGTATTCACTTTATGGCCATATAAATCACACAACTAGTCAAGCATATATGCATACATCCATGGATAAATCCCGTAGGCAGCTAGATCTATGCCAACAGCACAATTAATATATATTTTGAAAGCCGTAATAAAACAGAAGATTATACTTAATGGTTAAAGCATCATGCGATCGTACTACCCAAAAAGTTGTACTGCTGATGAACAATATATCGAGCACAGTCTCGTGCCGAAATCAACACAAGTTGCTCAATTGATTTATCTATACGATCAATAATGGAAAATCATGATGTTCCAAAACCATGTGCTCTGATACCACATGTAAGATTATTCTTGATGGCATTAAATAATTAACGACCTACATTATGCCAGGGTCTAGAACTATCAAGATTATCACAATACAAACATTAAGCGGAACATAAGAAATCAAGAACGGCGTACCCGGATCCATTTATGTGGAACTTGAACGATCCAGTAAGTGACTATAGCAACCATAATTTACTAGAGCATTAAGCCTTAGGTGGAAGACGGGTTTCTCTCAGTTTCCTTATAAAACATTATACTCACTTTCCATCAAAGTAGAGTCTAAATAGAAACAACTTCTCTATTTGACCAATAGAATAAAATCTTAGGCATAAAGATATGGAGAATTTTATTGGACCCATTATTCATATATGCCATACTTAAAACATGTGGACCATAAAGACTAATTACAAAATTTAGTCTTACACTCCCTCCGTCCCAAATTAGATGTCAATTTTTGATATCCGTATTAATTTCAATTCCTTATATTTTTCAATATAAATCTCAAAAAATATGCAATATGGATCTTATTTGATAGTTCTCGATTAGTTCTATTATACAAAGTTTTTACACTCATAAAAAATATTATAGATTGAAATATATAAGCGATAAAAAATTATGCAAGTTTCAAAAATTGTCATCCATTTTGAAATAGAGGGAGTATAAAAATATGCTCCACTTAAACAGTTACTAGCGGGAAAAAAAAAAAAAAAAAAAAACTTAAACAGTTACTAGAGGGGCCCAACCCTTGACATAGGAATCACGTGTGACGAGGGCTGTTTTGGATTCAGTGGAGTATCAAACAAAGATTTCAAGTTGTCACTTTCATAATCATCTAATACAGCCATACCGGTCAATGTCATTTTTTTCAGAAATCTTTGGATGCCAGTAGGTACCACACATGTAGTGTCCGTCGGTAATCGGAATATCCAAACGTGTTTTGAACGGTCTGATTTTTAGAGAGAAAAAAAAGAGAAAAAAGAGTAGTGAAGTGAGGGTAGAGAGAAAAAATAGATTTGAACCATCCAAAATATACGAGAACGGTTCAGATCGCTGACAGATACCATAAGGCACCCAAAAACTTTTCCATTTTTTCTACTACTCCGAATATTTAATAGTCAGTTTTATCGGCCAGTAGTGCGTAGTCAACGTTGCTAGCTTCGGTTGCTGATACCGTAATCACCGTCCGATGAAAGCGGAATCCTGATGCTACTCCAAACTTTAACCACAACTTTATTATGGACCCCATGCTTACTTCTACTATTTCTTACATCTCCCGCCTCAATTTAAGTGTTCTTTACAAGAAATCGTCCTATTTAAGAATTCAAAAATTTTGTTCTAAATTTTCAAAATTAACCTCAAAAGTTGTGAAGTTGATTATATGTATTGAAATTACTTATACTCCGTATCTTTTAATATGGATCACAAAAAAATATGTAATATGAATTTTATTTGATAGATTTTAATTAGTTTTATTATTCAAAGTTTTCAAATTTAAGTTGAGTTTAACTTTAGTTCAAAAGAATGCGGCCTAAAATTGGGACAGAGGGAGTATTTATGATCAGACGTTCGGCCCAACTTATGCGCACTTTACATAATTTTAGGGCCCTAAGTTAATATAACTAGGCAAATCTTCAATGATCCCGAGATTTAAAATGTTTAGTCTCCGTAAAAATCAAATATGCAACATTGTAGAAAACATGTACTTATTATCTTTTTTTTTATGCCGATTTTACCAAACCTCTCGAAGTTAAGTAGTCATTGGTGTAGAGTTTGTCAGTCCAGACGTGTGTATTCAGCGTCCCCTTGTTTCCTTCCACTGTTTCCAATGGTCTCAGTCAAATATATATTTTGTCTTCTTCAAGTGCAAGAAGATCACTACAGCATACTGTTCTTCTCACTTCTTCCAACCATCGACATGATTAATGAAAGTCATTGGAATCTATCCTTTGATTCCTTTCATAATTGAATTCTACATCAGGAAGCTGGGGAAATATATAGTACGTGCGCGTGTCACGATTGGAACTGGTAAATGGTAACAACTTCACGGCCTGTTTGGAAGTTGGATTTGGCCCCCAGATTTGTACGCGCCCGGATTTGTAGCCATGGCCCCACTTAAATCCAGTGTTTTGGAAGCCAAAGCCATACTCGGATTTGTTCCCGGATTTGGGCAAGATGGGATTACAAATCCGCCTGCGGGTGGATTAGCCACCGACAGGGTATCCCCTGTCGTTGCTATATCTGGGACCCCAAAGACTAAGGGGCTGTTTGATAAAACTGAAAACTGAAACTGAAAGCTGAAAAATTAAGTACTGAAAACTGAATGCTGAAAATTTTAAGCTGAAAAGCTGTTTGATAAATATATTAAGTACTGAATTAAAAAAATGATGAATTACTTTTGTTCCAATTCTATCTTAATTTACTAACGGTCACAATATACTTTTGATAATAGTGGTGGAGTGGTGGTGGGGGAGTGGTGGAGGTAGTAGGAGTGCTGGTAGTGGTGGTGGTGGAGTGGTGGTGGAGTGATGGTAGTGGTGGTGGAGTGGTGGAGGTGGTGGTAAGAGCGGTGGTGTGTGGTGGTGTAATGATGGTAGTGGTGGTGGTGGGGGAGTGGTGGTGGTGGTGTAGTGATGATAGTGGTGGGGGAGTGGCGGTGGTGGTGGTGGAGTGGTGGAGCGGTGTTGGTGGTGGTAGGAGCAGTGGTGGTGGTGGTGGTGGTGGTGGTGTAGTGATGGTAGTAGTGGTGGTTGTGGTGGTGGTGGTGGTGGAGTGATGGAGCTGATGGTGGTGGTAGTGGAAGAAGTGGTGGTGGTGGAGTTGGTGGTGGTGATGTGGTGGTGGTGGTGGTGGAGTGGTGGTGGTGGTGGTGGTGGTGGTGGTGGTGTAGTGATGGTAGTGGTGGGGGAGTGGCGGTGGTGGTGGTGGTGGTGGTGGTGGTGGAGTGGTGGAGCGGTGGTAGTGGTGTAGTGATGGTAGTGGTGGTGGTTGTGGTGGTGGTGGAGTGGTGGTGGTGGTGGTGGTGGAGGAAGTGGTAGTGGTGGAGTTGGTGGTGGTGATGTGGTGGTGGTGGTGGTAGTGGAGGGAGTGGTGGCGGTGGTGATGTGATGGAGGAGGAGTGGTGGTAGTGGAGGTGGTGGTGGTGGAGTGGTGGTGGTAGTGGTGGTGGTGGTGGAGTGGTGGAGGTGTTGGTGGAAGTGGTTCTGGTGGTGGTATGACGGTTGAATGTAAGTACATAAAAATTCAGCTAGAATTAAGTAGCTCAAAGCTACTTAATTTTTTTCAACTTTTTAGCCTATATTTTAAGTGGTACTTAATTTGTTAAGTAATATGAAATGTGGTTATCAAACCTACTGAATCACTTATTACTTAATTGATTCAGTATTAAGTGTTGAATTTAGGTTATCAAACAAGCCCTAACATGCCCTTTTAACACAACAAATCTGGATGGAGAGAGAGAGAGAGAGAGAGAGAGAGTTATGGCCGAAGGGGAGATGATCGACGACGGCGGCAACGGTGGTGGTCGGAGAAGACAAAGGGTTGCAAAGCATCGGGGTTGGATGGGGCCTGGGTGAATGACCAGTGGGTTTCAGAGGATGGGGTTATGTATGGTTCCAATTACGTATATATACATATATAACTCTTCCTCACTTTCTACTTACATTTTTTAAATTTTTTTCGATAATTAATATTGTTTCTAATATAAATTATGGTTTACTTTTAACTTATGTCGGAAAAAATATTTTCTAAAATGAAATTAAGGTTAAACATTTTGTATTCTAAAATGAAATTATTTTATTCTAAAATTAATGGTAAATATCTATTTATTTTAATTAATATGAAATAAACCAATTTTGAACATTAAAAATTCAAAGTGGGGCAATTAAGTCATTTCACACCTTATCCTATTATATCCACCCTCCAAATCTCCCTTCTCAAAAAAATCATCCAAACACCTCATTAAAAATCCACCACTCTTAAAAGGTGGGGTCACTCTTCTTAACATATCGCCTCTCATTATATATCCACCTTCAAATCCATCCTCATTCTATATTCACCCAAAACAAATCCTCCATCCAAACGGGCCATCAGGGCCAGCTTCCAATTCCATCAGATTTTGTAACTATCGATACTTTTTATTTATTTATTATTATTACTAACTATGGTATTTGATCGGATTTTTTTTTTTTACTTTTTACTTTTTACTTTTTACTATACTATTTGCGAATGGGTAGGACAGTTGTAAAATTGAGTAATACGAATAGCAATATCACGTCATCTTTAATCATCTTCGTAGGAATAATTTAAAAGTAAATAATTTAATTATAAATATAAAATTAGTGTTTGGCCCCTACCAATTCTAAACACACTTTTATCGATATCAAATTAAGCTAATATTTTATACAAATCAATAAAAAATATTTTAAGAACAACGAACGGTTTGAATCATTTTTGTAGAATCTAAAATGGACCCCACAAAAAAATCATTAAATCATTATTGATTTTTTGTGGGGTCCATTTTGGATCCTACAAAGATAGTTCAAACCGTTTGTTGCTCTTAAAATATTTTTTATTGATTTGTACAAAAAGAAATAGCTCCCTCCAATAGGTTAATCTAAAATCAGAGTGTTTGACTACTCTAGATTAATGGTTTATTAATCTTTTGCGGGACCCATTTTGGGTCCCACAAAGATAGTTCAAACCGTTCGTTATTCTTAATTTTTTTTATTGATTTGTACAAAATATTAGCTCAATCTGCTATCGATAAGAGCTTTTCAGACTTCGTAAAACAACACTTAATTTTAGATAAAATAATTAATTGACTTTTAAATTAGTCCTACAAAAATAATTCAAGTCGCTCATTATTGTTAAATTATTTTTGTATGAATTCCTGTAAAAAAAAAAATTTAACTCAATCCGATGTTTTATGTTATGTTTTCTTAATTTAATGTTCTCTTGCCCATTTATTGGGCACCAAACAAGTACCAATGGGGAATGGTTTCTTGATCCAAAACGACGTAATTTTAGATGGACAACACCCATGTTGTCCCAATTGGCCAATAGGTCCCTGCTTCCAAAATAAATGTATAAAAGTAAAAAATTTTGGGTGCCAGGTGGATACCACGTGGTGCCCGTTCGGTGCATCCGGGCCACCCATTTTGGATTTGGATGGCTCAGATTTGGAGAGAAAAAAAAGGAGAGAGAAAGAGGAGAGAGTGGTGAGGTGAGAAGAGGGTGAGGGTTTCAATCTAGGCCGTCCAACTCACTTTCAGATGCCCCGAATGAGCTACTCAAACACCACGTGATACTCACCCGACACCAAAAAATTTCTCGTATGAAAGAGAATAAAATTGCAACCCAGTAATGAGATCACGTCATCTTGAGCTTGCTGGGCCCAAAGTGGATTTAACTCTTACCTAAGAGATCAGAAATGCTACTGGTGCAGCAAGTGCTATACAGACAACGCGTACAACGGGCTTTTGGGCCTGTCTCGGGTCCAAAAAAGATAATCAGAGCCGCTCATTTTATTCAAAATATTTTTTTTGGGGTCTCTGTAAAAAAATCAGCTCCATCTGATATCATTAAGGGCATTTACGAAACGTCCAATTTCACTTCATAATTTAGGCTAGCACTTTAGCAAATATGGACATTGCTTAACTCTTAAACCTCGCCTTCAAATATAAGGTTGGAAAGCCCGTAGGGCTAGATCGTCGGTAGCATAATAAATCGGTAAGATCGGGATCGTACCACAGGGATTCAAAGATAGCTTAATCGGATTGTAGGTATTATAAGGTGGAATTCTGGCATTTAAGACGGCCAACTTGGTTTGCTTTAAACGGTGGAAATGCTAAAACGAAAGATTAGAAATGAGCTTTATAAACTAAAAGATGCAAGTCTAGGGATTGTCTTTCCCTTGACAAAGGCCGTTACCGGTTCTTAATTATAACTCAAACGAGAGTCGCAACCGCGTGCTCATGCCCGGAAGATTTAACTTTAACGACTATGTTTATCCAAAAATGTGATTAAACGGAATTAATCCAACCTATTTTTGCTAATGCATTTAACACGTAGGAGGCCACGAGCCCTCGGCATGTCGCTTGCCAAGACCGCTTGACTAAACAACATACCAAGGAGTTAACACCCCTCGCTTAGACCAAAATGGCTAGGTTAATTTAATTCCAAAATCCATGATTTTAAGCCTGAAGGTTGAGAACCAAATAACCACCCAAGTCCTCGGGAAAGATTACCCCGAGACTTAACCAAGAAACTATTCACACATGACTAAAAGACTAGAAAGCAAGCTAGGAGATGAAAACATGATTAGCCGATAAAACGGAAATAAACTTGATTTATATGAAGCTCCAACTAGTAGCTACAACATTAATAAACGACAAATGAACAAAAGACCAATACCTTAAGGTGTTTTTGAACAAATTAACTAGAAAACTTGAGAAGACTTCAATGAAGTTCTTAGAAATAAAAAGACTTAAAGCATAAATATCTACACATGAGACGGAGAGAGAGAGAGAGAGAGAGAGAGAGAGAGAGAGAGAGAGAGAGAGAGGCCTATTTATACAAGGTAGCATCTCTCTCAACCAAATACCTAATAAAGTTGCCATTAAAAGAAAGTTTCTACTTATGGTAGGTTGAAAATAAGTAAAAACTATATTTTAAACATTTCTTTTACCTTTTCTTTACTTTAATTTATTTAATGAAAATAAGAAAGTACCCCCCATTTGGAAACAATGGCATTACCAGAATTTCAATATTCCAATTATATCAAAATATCAACCCCCACTTTTAGTGTAGAATGGAAAACTGCACGTTTTTCTCTAGAAGAAATGGCTCAAAATATGACCTTGCTCTTCAAATAAAACCTTGCAACTTTGTAGTTACTCTTAGAAAAATTCAAGGATCAATTACCGCCATTTTTTATCTCGAAAATCGATATTTTTCTAGAAAGTCATTTTCCCATAATTAGAGACAGATTTTAAGGGCCGACAGGGTTTTCGGGTACTTGGAAGCACTTAGGCCATGCATGGCGTTGAAATGCGCCTTATTTGCACGTTTTACCAAAAAATACTAAAAACACACCTTACATGCAATATCACTATAAAAGCTAAATAAACGTAAGTTAAAACAACATAAAATGGGACTAGTCGCACGAAATATCTACAATATTCCCCCCAACCTGAACTTTGGTAGTCTTAGCAAACTAAAACAAAATGTATTTAACTAAACTATGCAATTTTCCCGAGATTCAAGATACAAAAACTATGTTCAAGTACTACAACTTGGCAAGAGTGAAAATGATCCCTTCGAACTCCTGTTTTAATAGCACATAAACCTCATAGAAGAACCTCATTGAAGAATCTCAATCTACTAACTCTGCTAAAATTGGGATTTCTAAGCGGTTTCATTTTCTCAACCAAAAATCATTGACCAACCAGTACCCAAATCACATCCATGTACAATAGTATGATCAAAATACAAAAAGGGAAGCGAAATAAAATAATCGTAACTATTTTAGCGTATAACAATCCTCTTAATGTTCATTCCCGAAGAGATGTTCTAGGACACTCCAAGAATAATTTCGCAACTTCACCTCAATCCCATTTTTTCAAAACCTTGTGTACCTAAGCAATCATAAATTTAGCAACCTATCCCAATGGGAACATAAAAGTACACATAAATTGTATCTAGAACATAAAGAGGTAAACTTTGTTTGTTTGTTGATGGGGCCACTTAACTTCAGAATATCCACACATTAACCAGCTCTTTATATCCACCTTCAACCTTATTTATTTACAATAAACCTAATGCCAGAGCAAAACACTAATTGTTGCTTCCCCTAACTTTTCATGTACCAACACCCAAATTGCATGTGCTTCAAGGCACTTTCTGAAATTAGGCAATCCCAACCTAAAGCAACTATCGTGCAATCTTACCATACAATATGCTTGACACAGGGCCACCTAAGTTAATCATGTGAATCTAAGAAAACATGAACGATTCAATATGTTCAAGTTTTATGTGATGGTTACTATTACCTCACGAAGTACGGTAGGTCAATGCTCAAATTGTCTACACATGCTGCCATGCATCCTCAGAAGACCTTACATCAAGATAAGATTCAAAAGTATAGATCCCTCTAATAGAGGTCAACGTTTTTTCCAATGAAAGAAAACAATGCCAATTTCATGCCAATGGGAACCTGATTCTTATACAAAAGATGTGGCAGATCCAAGAAAACAATTTCATGCCCTAGGATTTATGTATATAAATCCAAGATATACCAATTTCAAACCCTGAGCCTCCAAATACCAATTTCAAACTCCTCTCAAATATATTTTTTGATAAGTGACAACTATTATCTATCACCTCATGCCTGAAGGCACTTTTTAAATTACCATATTTCATCACCTCCAATTTTTGAAAGCTAACCGAAGACGGACCCGCTCAACCACCATCATATCATTATTTATTTGAAATAAAGAAAGACGAATCTTCAAATTCTGCATACAAAGCAGAAATTATTTTTACTAGATTACCCTAGTTGGCCTAACTTGACTAAACAAAAAAATATAACTTGCCAAATAGAGCAGCAATGCTCTGCATGTAGCTGGAGTAGAACCAGCAAATACTAACAAAATGTAGAACAGCAAATACTACTGCCTGAAGTCTATTGGTGTCAGGCTGGTGTGAATTCCAGTTGAAACTAGCCATTTCAGTATCATTAGAAATATGGATTCACAGCAAGAACATAAATAAATCAAAGCCCGAAGAGAGTTGGGTAACTGTGAGAGGTGGGTGACAAAGAGGTTAGCATTTCAAACAATTAAATCACAGAAAAAATTAAATCGGCACCTGCAATGTAGAGACTTGCAAATTATTATATTTTCTAAAATCATCTAAATATGTGGAAGATCGTATTTTGAGGTTGTAATGATGTTTGAAAGTGTTGGTAGCGATTGGGGTTTGATTTGGTGACTGTCAAAAAAATTTCATTTTTTTGCCTAGCTAGTACGGTACTGCATTTTTCAGTACAGGTACCCAGTATCCAGAGTTGGGAAAATTTGACTTTTGAAGGTTCCAGTACAGGTACCGGATTTTTTAGTACCGGTACCCACTGTCATTTTTCAAAAAATTCAGCACGCTTTTTGGACTACTATAAATACACTCCTTTACCATTTTTCACACCCAAACCCACGAAATAACCTTAGAAACACCCCCTCTCACCCACCCCACTCCAATCTCACCCAAAACTCTTGATTTCAACCTCCAATCTTCAAGATCCTAGGGTTTTCTACTTCAAAATGACTTGAATCTCACATTTGGTGAACAAGAGATAAGCTTTGTTTCCTTGCTCTCACTTTTCGGCACTCACCCACGTTTTTCTCTCTCTCCTCTCAATTATTTGTTGATCCTTGCTTGTTTGTCTTGTTTTTTGGATTATATCTACCCTAAATCCTATATCTAAGCTTGGGAGGGGCTTATCTTTGAAGATTTGGGCTCAATCCATTTGTTTCTCCTAGGGTTTGCTCAAAACTCATTTTGGTAGGAATTTCTCTCTTCCTCTACATGTTTTGTGGTGGTTATGTGTGATACGGATGTTTATTTTGCAATGTATGGTCGAATGGAATGTTTTATGGCTTGAGGATTACATATTCCTTGAAAATGATATAGTGGTCTTGTTAACTATGGCCCTAGAGCTATTTGTGACGTAATAGATAATGTTGGTGTGTGTGTGTGGAATGAGTTTATGGCATCGGTATTGATTGTGATGATAGTGGGGTTGTCGTGGTGAATCGAATGTGGAGTATATTGTGACGCAAGGGGTGGAAGCACAAAACCACAAGGGGTGGAGTATATTGTGATGCAAGGGGTGGAAACACAAAATCGCAAGGGGTGGAAACTCGTTGGAAGAAGAGTGTGTGTGTATGTGTATAGAATTGCTATGCTACTTGTGAAGGGTGTTGGCGTGCATTGTTTGGATTTGCCGTTTAAATTGATTCGCCGTATTCATGCTTATCATCTCATTACATATAGATTTTGTAGAGAATTTCCTACTAGACTAGTGTAGCTCAACAAAATCCTTCTTTTCAGGTCCTAATGCCGGGCAATGGATTGCATGATATGGTGTGCTTGGACACGAAGATTTTTGGAAGCTAACTTGATTTAGTTACTCACTCATCTTTGTAATGGACTTACTTTTGATTAAAGATGGCTTTGTAACTAATTTAACTCTTGAATTACCTTTCGACTAAAATTTGTACTATTCTAAACATGTTGTACTTGTGTCGAAGTTAATTTGGGCCGTGGTGCCAAGGTTGTAATTACTTAAAACTTGAGGCTTGTTTGTAAGTTAAACAGGTGGAAAACCATTTTGGGTATTATTTATCTTATGCGAGGATCTTTTATCGTAATGGCTTATTTATTTATGTTGAAAATCGAGGGCGTGACATGCAAATTAAATCAAAGAGCTAAAAAACAGAAATCCTAATTGAGAACCAAAAGCTGCAATGATCATGAAACCTCAATGGACAAAAAATAACTAACGGAGAATAATAATCACATAGAGGGCTTTCTGTCAAACACCTAGGAGGCATTTCAGGGCTGCAAACGAGCCGAGCCGAGCCGAGCTTTACGGTGTTCAAGCTTGTTTATTAAGTTTTTAACGAACACGAGCTCGAGCCGAGCAGGCCTTGGCTTGACTCGAGCTCAAGCTTGTTCACGAGCCTTAACGAACCAACGAAAAATGTATGTGTGTGTATATATATATATATATATATATATATCATTGTATAGGCCTAATGCAACCAAAAATAATTTGATTGTGAATGTATAGATCTTTCATTTCCTATGGCGGGGGGGGGGGGGGGGGGGGGTGTGTATTGGTGTGTGTGTGCTCTCGCTTCCCTTGGTTGACTAGAAAGTGAAAACGGAAAAAATCAAATTATGAAATAACAATAAAAATCTTAAACTTAAATATATATACCCTGGCTCGCGTTACAAAACGAGTTGAAAAAATCGGCTCAAGCTCGTTCGTTTAACTTCCGAGCCGAGCTTGAACGAGCTACTAACGAGTCGAGCTGCGAGCCGCTTGTGAGCGGCTCGATTCGTTTGCAGCCCTAGGCATTTGCATAATCTTTGTTTCCCTTCATTTGCTAACATATATAGGACCTGTAGCAAACGGATTGCCGTCCAACAAAAAAGGGACTTCAAAAAGTATTGTTAAAAACATGTCAAATAGTAAACTAAATATTCCTAACACCTCACATTTTGTAAAAAAGGGAAAAAGAAACAAAAACAATCACGGAGAGCAAGAGAAACAGAACCTTACGTCAAAAGGAATATATAGACCTCCATACAATCGCCAAATCATACCTACAAAGGGAAAAGACCGAAATTAGTTGGCCATACTATTTCTCAATAAAGGGTTCCCCAAAGCCCTATTTAGTTGGCCGAAATTAGTTGATCTTTATACTCTGACTAGCGAATGAGCTTCAGGCATGGTGCAACATATTCAGACTTCTGAGCACAACTAAATTGAATTACCCTTCTCTGCTTCTAACCAACCCGATAAGGCGATAACAAGCCCGACTTTTTCAGGAAAAGATTTTTTAAATAAGATTCAATCAGGTTACATCTAATCAATTTCAAGCAAGTGAATTTCAAAAAATATATACAAAAACAAGGTTGTCTAAGTTTTGCAAAAAAAAAAAATAATAATCACAACCTAAGCCAATTAAATCACTACATAATGATCCGCTCTTTCAACCTCCCTAACCTCCGCAAAATATGCATAGAGCAATTTTAACAATTCATCAATTAAGTTGAATGCAAAAAACTTGCACATTTCATCATACCCCTTCAGAGAATGCTAACTAAGAATAAATTCTAATAGCAAATGGGCCCATGCCTGAAGGCACTTATTCAAAAGCATTGACCAATGGAGGCAAAAGAAGTCTAATTTCAGTGTGTAGTAAGCACATTGTTAGTGTGCTTTTAGTACGTTACTCATGAACTAAATAATAATTGTGATTACACAAATTAAATTGTATAATCAAATGGCATTTCTAACCAACTCCATTTTCTCCTACCAACAACCATTAACCAATGAATACTCCTATCGCATCCATGAATCTCAGTACAAAATCTACAGTCTAACCCATCCCTAAAGGCACTTCAAAACCAATGCGGACTTGTTCTAGAGCAACATGCAGGCTTGTCCTATTATAGATCACCTCGACTTACTCAACTTGATTCCTCTGTGATCTTCTTTCACAAAATAGTTACACAGGTCCATCGATTTATGTGGGCACACGCCCCAAAATTTTCAATTTCCGTCTAAGAAAATCAGGTGCGCCCTTTTTGGGAAGCGCGGCGAAACGCTTACAATTCCGAGTCGCCACTCGGGTTTTGCGGTGAAACACCCAAGGAACCGAACTTGAAACGCTTGCAACGTTGTTTGATTTTGAAAAGGCGTAGACTGGTCTGTCGTCACCTTTGATATCTGAGGTTCGGGAGCTAGGTTATGAGAGAGAAAGGGTTTTATGGCACCCCTTTTGCCCAATCCGAGGATCAGTCTCTACTCAGGCATTTTGTAAAACATTTGCGTTTTTCTCTCATTAATCATTTTCGGCCAATTAGGGCGGGGGAACAGTTAAAGGGGGATTAAAACTGTGACAAGTTGCAGTTATATGACAACATGTGATGGATGCTTGATCTAAACAAGTATAATAGATTGAGAACAAGCACCTGTGAGCATTTTAAACAAACTGGAACACGCTGTCCCAGAACAAGGCACGCAAGAGGAAGTTGTATGCACTAGTGAGGCCACTGCATGCAGAGACGACTTGCGTGCACCACCGGTATACTGGCGTGCGCCGGTAAATCTAAACTCACAACTCCTGTTTCTTAACCCTCTGGGCTC
Organism: Rhododendron ovatum; assembly: GCA_019656835.1. Lineage (NCBI taxonomy): Eukaryota > Viridiplantae > Streptophyta > Magnoliopsida > Ericales > Ericaceae > Rhododendron > Rhododendron ovatum. The sequence goes on along the minus strand of CM033801.1, from coordinate 14,877,225 downwards.
TGGAAGGACCAGTGCACACCCAAGACAAATCACGCAGTCAATATGGCAGAATAAATACAGTTACAGACAGCAGAAATGACTTTAGAGAAGTAAAATAAGCAGAACGCCCCATAAACAGTGTGGGGAATATAAGCGGAGGCCAAGGTTCGAATGTCATGCAAGGGCTAGCCACTAGACCCCTCCAAACTGTCGTACGCCGATACAAAGACCCCGTACGCCAGTTCCACTACTTGGTCAGTGCTTGGCTTTACATGATCTGGGTTCTGGAACACGACCAGAAAGATCCCAAAGGCCCTCTAAAAAAAGAAATAACAGATAAGCGACTACACAGTTCTAAGATATGAAAAAGCAGTAAACTGGTTCTTAGCATGCATAAAGGTGATAAGATGGAAGAAAATGGAAAGATTGATGATCAATGATCCCCACGCCAGTGCTGCACATACAGCAATTACTGGCGTACGGCTTGTTAGTACTGGCGCGCGCCACTGCTCATCCCATACGGCTGTTAATATTTTGCCAGCTTGAGGCCAGGATTGGTATTGATTACCAACCTGGACCTCACTAGCTCCCCTCAGGGCTCAGAACAGAAAGGATCACAAAGGTGGTATACCTTTGGTTTGAGTTAACAATGGGTTTGAACTCGAAACTTGAGGCTTGATGGATGGATGGTGAATGTTTAAGGGTGAGGGATGAGGGAAGGACTCTCTTGCTTGCTCTTCCTAAAAAAGGTGGAGAAAAGAAAGCAAGAAAGCCAAAAGGGAGAGGAAGAAGCTTGGAGAGCCTTAATGTGTAACCCTTTGCAAATGAATGCAAAGGGGTGACTGAGAGAAGAGTAATCAGTTGGGTTAGGGGGCTGGTTGAGTTAGGAAGGGAGCCTCCCATGCATTAAATGCATAGGACTAGGTGATGGGAGATGTAAGAGAGAGAGAGGGGAACGCCTCTGCAGAGTATAATCATCAGGGGACTGTAGACTACGTCAGGGTGGCCACAAAAGTCCCGAGCACGTGGTTGAATAATGATGTTTAACCGACTTTTGACTACCGTGCGTCGATATTGTACATGCGTGCGCCGGTTGAGGTTGAGTCAACGGCCGATGACTGACACGTGGCAGTTGACCGGCGCACGCCAACATAATACTGGCATAAGCAAGTATGGTTTTGCTGAGGCCATTTGGTTCTGGCTTAAAGGGTTCGGACAAGGCTCGACAAAGGTTTGAATGAGGTTCAGGACGCTCAAAGCTCAAACACACCATTAGGCTTGAAGTGTTCTTGACCGTAATCATCATTGGGGAATCAAAATTTGTAAGTGAACCGGTCTGGATAGTCCAAAATAGAGTGTCTACAGTAGCCCCCCTTTGACGGCACTTGAAACACCATTGATTTGGTACAAGTAACGTCAAAGGTCTTCTCGACACCCCATTCTAGGCTATCCAGAACAGGACACACATGAACTTTAAAGAACCTGTTTGGTTGAATTCTGATGAGCGGGTGCCGCTACTGGGGATGATATGAATGCCGTGAATCGCCACTTGATTGAATTGAAAAGGATAGGTCAGGCCGTTGCAGAGGAAAGAGGAATCTCCTGGGGGAAACAACCCATTGTGGATGGATCGACTCTGTTGGGGAAAAGAAGTTCTTAGACGGGTGGACCGTCGTTGATTTGAAATTGGACGGGTCTCTGCTTGGGGAAAATTTTGCTTCGGGCTTCGGTGTGTTGTGGGGACACCTGGGTTTCCAGTTGTGAACGGATTTCAACTCGGGGAGTGATTTGGGCCTAAGGCCCAAATTTTACTGGCATATGGCTCCTAATGACTGGCGTACGCCCATCATTTCAAAAGACCCGAGCCCAGATCCGGCCCAATGCTGTTCCATGTCGCATAAACTTCTGCAAGCGACGTAAAATCGCCATTCCTTCGATTTTGAACTCCAAATACTCCAAAACTCTCTCAAATCCTTCAATCTCACTCTCATTCTTTCATCTTCTCCCAATATCTACTCAACTTATTCATCCATGGCTGAACTCGGTGGTGGTAGTGGCAATGGTGGCGTCGGAGAGGAGGAGAACCGTCCGGGGGTGAAATCGAGGCTTTGAGGTCTCAAATCGACGATCAAACGACTTTAGGAGCATTGTCGATCACTGGTGCAGAGGCCTCAAGCAGCGGCGGCAGCGATGGTGGCCATGCAGCGGAGGCAGGTGGCGGTGATGATAGGCGTATGCCAGGAGGGATGGAGCATACGCCTGTGACGGCTAATATAGAGGGTCCACGGGTCCGTCGGCTAGATTCAAGGAGTGGTGTAGAAGGGTTAGTGATCACCGGCCTAGGCTCGGCTGGAGCCAGTGGCAGCGGCAGTGGTAGTGGGGGTGGTAATGATCGACCAAAAATGCCACCAAGAGACCCGGCAAGGGGTAAAGATCCGATGGTCGAAGAGGGGATATCCGAGGAGGTACCTATAGAGGAGGTTGACTTTAGGCCTGCAGAGGGGTCTTTGGCTCACGTTCGTATTATGCGCGGAGACTTTGCTGAGTTTGTGACAGAGAAGGAGCTTGGCCGTTTACTTCGAGAGAATCCAGGGGTGGTGGCTGCAGTGATAGCAGCGCGAGAGGACCGGCAAAGGCAAATTGAGAGAGCTCAAGAGGAGGAGCGCCTGAGAGCAGAGACCGAGGGAGCCAGGGCCAAGGAAGAGGCCTTTGTGCATGAGACCGAGTCAGCCGAGGAGGCTCAGGGGGAGGTATGGTCCTTCGAGCGTGCAGTGACACTTGCTGAGTCCTTACGGCAGCCACCCCATGCTAGGTTTGTTGCGGACACGTACGTTTTACCAGAGCCACATCTGTTCATACCGTCCGGGGTTGAGAGCTACACGCCGCTGCGAGATAGCTATGACGCAGACCTCATATTGAGGGACCCAGAGAGACACCTATCCGTGACTTGGGCACTGGTATATTTTTGGACTTGCTTTGAATTGGCGTAGCATAGCTTGCAATGCATGTAGGTTAAAACCTTGAACTATGACTTGACTTAGTAAGCGAAATTTGATAGTATACCTCGACCTTGGAACTTGATTCGACTGATAAAACACTTGACGTAGCGAAATTAGAGTGTAGAGCACCAATAGCTTCGACAAAAATTGGTAAGGTCAAGCTTGAATCAATTATAGGCTGCCACGACCAATGACATAGTCCTTCGAGCTTGAATTCGACTAAGTAGAATGCCATGACATGATGAATGCCCGAATGGTGTGTCCAATAGTTTGAATTGACCGGTTGATAAACAGAATGCCTTTGAAATCGACTGAGAAGTGTACCTTCATGAAAATAATGCCTTGTAGTTCGGAACTTGACTGAGAAATGCTTTTGATTTGATTCGACCGATAGTAGAATTGGATAAAATAATACGAGTACCCTGTAGCTTTGATCGACTCCTATAAGGCTTATTTCGATCGTGGAGTTATTTTTGAGATTCTGAATTCGACTGACTTATTGGATTTGAGTTGCATTTGCTGATGAACCTCTTTTGTTGCTTGTCTTTGTATGCAGAGAGGAGCAGCCAACACTCGGGGTCATGGTGGTCTAGCAAGCTCGCTTGAGCTGTACAGAGGGCTACCAGATCGAGTCAGGGCTTTGGTGGATGCTGCAGGGTTCTGGCCATTCATCCTCACTTTGACGGCAGTGAAGAGTGACCATGCCCTGCTCACGGCGCTGGCTGAGAGGTGGTGGGATTCCTCAAATACCTTCCACTTTCCGATCGAGGAGTGACGGTGACCCCGTCAGACTTTGCAGCTCTTATTGGTTTGAGGGTAGGAGGAGAGCCCATCCCTTTTGACTCAGAGATCCATAGAGATACCGGGGCACTAGAGTGGTTTCTGGGGCAGGCACCGGCAGGTGAAGCAGAGACCATCCACTACGACCAGCTCAAGCGGTATTTACAGGGGAGGGTACCGGACTCGGAGCAAGAGGTGGAGCAGATGGCGAGGGACTACTTGTTGTACTTGTTTGGGGCTGCACTGTGCCCGAACAAACGAGCTATAGTGCACCTATCCTACTTGCCGGCTCTCCGCGACCTACGCACAGCTTCATGCTTTGACTGGGGAAGAGCAGCTTTGAGGACCTGCTACGGCTTTATGGAAGAGTTCTCGCGGGGGAAGAAAGCGACTTCTGGTTATTGGAGAGTGTGGGAGGTAAGAAACGAAGCTTGCAATTCATTCCCTATTCCCTTTCTTGCACTTGTCCTTGATTTGCATATGATTTGTATTTTGATGCTTTGATTGTCTAAACACTTGCAGCTGTGAGCTTACGAAGTGCTGAAGATGTACCCCACCGGAGAATAAGTGCCCGAACTTGAGGATGCTCCCACGCACCGTGATCTGAGGGCCTCTATACAGCGGTAAGAAGAAATCGAGGAGGAGCCTCTTAGCCTTCAGGTCATACCTTGACGAGCTGTCGGGTACTCAGGTAAACAACACTTCAATCAACCACTTTGCCTTTTAAATTGCTTTAATGCTATCGTTGATGCCCATCTGATGCTGAACCTTTGATTGTCTCGCAGATGGAGTAGGACCCATGGAGTAATGCAGAACCTGAGCCTAAGTACTTAGCAAGGAGCAGGGTGGTGACAGCAAGCCGAGTGCTACTAAAGTCGGCCTTTGGGTGGCGGTGGTACTTAGGTGACCCTTGAGTACCAGGTTCCTGGGCCACTTCTGCCCCACGCTTCACATACAGACAGGTACACTCTGGCTGAGCGGCGACGCTTCACTGTTCCGGCTGGCCTTACTGCTTTCTTGAGGCCTGAGCGTGACTACGCCGTTTACCGGAGGCAACGCCTGGCGAGGCCGCTTGGGGTGTTGGAGCACATTGTCGTGTAGGGCGAGGCGCTGGAGGCTGGTGAGGAGAGGCGGAGACAGGGGAGTAGGGCGGCTCGAGAGAGAGAGAGGAGCGATTATGCCACAGCGACTGGGCTGCCTCGGCTTCCTTGGACCCTAGCAGTGCGGGACGCGCAGGGGGAGGCTGCCATAGTTCAATTCGAGCCCGCCAAGACGGAGCCAGCGGTTATCACAGGGCCGGTATGATTTGCTTTCTGTTACGCTTGTTATCTTCACACTACACTCGAACTGCTTTTAAAACTGACTTGATCTTGATTCCCAAAATGAAACACAGGCGCCAATGGAATGGGTGCGAGAGGCCGTTCGCTTGATGCTGGCCATGGAGAAGGAATTCCACAAG
>CM033801.1:14234008-14262008 GCA_019656835.1 Rhododendron ovatum | reverse complement strand
AAATCTGAGTAAAAATATCCTAAAAATAACTCCATTCCTTGACTCAAACCTATAGCTGATTACCAATTCTACTCAAATCAAGGAGCTCAAATTCTTTACTCGAATTAAATTCGTAGGCTACACTCCCTTACTCTCATAATACCAATTATTATGCCATAATAATGAAGTGGTATTTATTTAAACTTATGCTTCGATTTGAGTTTGTCCGTTGAAATGCTTCGTACCAAATTAAGTTTTTATTCAAAATTCGTGTACACTGTAAAGACTGTAGTTGCTCTAAGGAGAGATGGATTCAAAACGAAATCAACGAAAACATGCAAGTATAGACGATATAAATAAGTGTATATAATATACTCCTAGTATGTACCAGCGTATTTCCGATCCTTGGGGGTACCAGACTTGGCGAGAACTTCGAGATCAACGAGACTCATCGACATGAGGCCCAGGGTGAGCCCCGACATCATCCCGGCGAACATCACCAGAAACACGATTATCAATACGTGTATGAAGAAGTCCGTCCCGCAACATTTGTACTCCACCGCCATTCACCTTTCTCTCTCTCTCTCCGACTTCAAAAACCTAGAATCCCGCAACTACGTGTCAAAGAAACGAGACCACTGGCATCTCCATTGGAAATTGGAAAAATAAAGACAGTTTTGGGAAAAGGATTTGATTAAAGGGGATGAGGTGTAATAACGACCGGCTGAAGCGAACGACGTGGTGTTGTTGGAACAAAGGCGGGATAAGATTCGCCGGCCGGCGGGGGAGAGTGACGGAGAATTTCCCGGCGAAAATGCAACGATAAATTCCGAGTAGTATTGTCTGGAAGTGTGTATAAGTAACGCCTAAAGGCTTCCCCAAATTGATTCCTCGAATGCGGTATTTGCGATCTGGATAGTTTCGTCCTTATCGCTTTCGTAGGAACTGTAAAGTTTTGTACAGGCATAACAATCAATACGGCCGTCGGCAAGATAAAGTACTCCCCCGTAAACGGACTAAAATTGGACCGGAGTCTCCTACTTTTACTTTTGTCCGTTTATTAATTATTATGAAAAAAATTTGTGGCTACCATGTAGTGCCCGTTCGGCGCATCCGAGCCGTCCGTTGTTTTTTTTTATCGCTCGGATTTGGAGAAAAAAAAGGAGAGAGAAAGTGTTGGGGTGAGAGGAGAGAGGGTTTCAATCCGAGCCGTCCAAAAGTTATTGGACGGTCCAGATGTACCGAGCAGGTACCACGTGGATATATCGGAATGGGAGGGGCTGTAGTGCACCCGCCGTACTACACCATGTAGTGCGGCCGATCCGACCGTCCATCTCTGTGCAGATGGCTTGGATTTAATCCAAGCTCCTACAAATTCTGGTCGTCCATTCTTTAGATGAAAATTCGAGCCGTCCATTGTTGAGATAGGTGGACAAATTAATTGCACGACACGTGTAGTATGAGGGGTGCACTACAGCACTCCCAAGTCCGAATATAACCACTCTTGTAAACGAAAATGCTTAAGGCACCGACCATTTGTGCACCAATAGTGCATATACTGGTACGTGAAGGCCACCTCAAATCTCGTACGAATTGTCCAAACCGTTCAACAATTTTAAAATAACTTTTACAGGATTCCCATGGAAAATCAGAACACCCTTACTTTTACCAAAGCCCTAGGGTGGTTTTGTAGTAGTACTACATTGTTTTCCAATACAAATTTACTCACTCTCAGGCTCGTTTGTGTCGATATAAAATACTTTATACTACTAATATAAAGTGTTTTTGATGTAAAATAATTTTTAAAAAATATATATTTTAAATATTTATTTTTTAGTGTTTGGTTGACACATAAAAATTATTTTTCAAAACAATGGCAAATTGCTAGTTTAAAAATATTTTAATCAAGTCACCTCTCCCTCTCCTCCTCCTCCTCTCTCGTTTTGGATTTATTATGATTTTGGAGAAGGGAATGGAATGCGTGATTTTGAAAAATTGCGAACCATCGGAGGTAAAATGCAAAAATGAATTATGACCAAAATTAGAGGAAAACAATTTCACCCCGTTGATGCAAAATGTTTTACCTTGAAAATATTTTCCTCCTTTTTCTAGCCAAATACCAAAAATGGGTAAATATTTTTAAAAAAACGGAGCCTTAAACGAAACTTTCAAGAGGATGTTTGAATTTTTTCAAGCTATATTATCACACCAGATGGAAAACAGCGTGAAAGTGATGAGCTGGTACAAACTACTTTTGTGATCATTTCTTATTTTTTTAAAAACAAGACAGAGAATATACTCCGTCTAAAATGGAAATTCTCTTTGCAAATATAGCAAACTATGGTCACTTTTATCTTTACTCTTTCAACGTTACATTAAATAAAGGCGGTGATTTTCACACTCTTTTATTTATTTATTTATAACTACGCACTCTTTTTTGAATTTTTGTGATGTGAATTTGCAATATTGTCCTTCCAAGACTGAAAGAGTAAACAAATGAAAATTTTGTAAATTCACATCACAAAACGACAAAAAGAGTGTAATTATACAAAAGAGAAGTGCAAAAATCAATTACCTAAATAAATGAATTTTTACTTGATCAACGAATTTTGGTTAACAGGTAATAAATAAATGACTAATTTAAATTAGGGTCCTTGATGAAAGATCTCCTCGTGTTGGTCAAAATATTCTCATATATGATATATATGTTGATAAAACATGTTACCCCAACTTATCATGATCAAACTTTTCTCGTATCACTCCCTGCGAAATTTTACTTGATCGTATCAAAACAATCACATGAACCGCTTTTCAAAAAATAAAATTTACCTTAAGTTGATGTCTAACGAGCAAAACACTCGCAAATTACATGTAAAGATTATGGATAATTAGACAAATTTACGTATATAAAAAGATGACTACTTAAATTAATATTATGAGAAAAATTATCCACGAGGAAATCTTCAATTTAATTTATGTCATTGGATACGTCTATAACATTTTGAATACCTCTTTGGTCATATTTGTATTTAGATTACTTTATTGTTGTCATGTATCCAAAAAAATTAGTAGTATATCAGTTCGACGCAACGAACTGAAACTCGTATATTTAAAAATAAATAAGTTAGACATAAATGACTTTTGATTCACTAATGTACGTACTACGAGTATTTAATTTAGTCAGAGTTTGAGTGTATGGTATGGGATCGTGTGGCAGGCCATATTCCTTATTTTGAGAATTGCGAGGCTCATAGGATATGGTTGAAATTTTGTCACCATATCAATCGTTTACAAAATATTAGTATATCATGTACATATTTTGGCCTTAAAAAAGCAAATAAACCTAACATATTTATATCCCAACAACAATCAGGTATCTTGATTTTTAATCACAATAGACTAACGTGTGAAGATCTCTCTAGCATGATCCGAGACCGTTATTTATGTTGGATGAGTTGAATGTTTGTCTATTTTGGTTGAAACTTCCAGCACATGATTGTCCTAGAAAATCCTGGTGGGCCAACCCTCTGTCAACCTTTTTTTTTTTTTTTTATAATCAAGAAGAGTAGAAGGAGGCAATCAGTGTAGCAACTTTCTTTGGGCGTGACCATAGAGGCTTCTCCTACCCGCTAATGAAATATCCGGTTCGAGCTATAGCTACAGTCCGGAAAGACGGGCCGTTACCACAGCACTACTTTAGTGCACAGCTGGTGAAAAGTCCCTAAAGTCCACAGAAGGATTTCGAACACCTGCCGGGACTCGAACCTCCGTCTGCATTAAGGGGAGTAGTGGCCCTCGTCAACTGGGCTACCACCTCGGTGGTGCTACAGTTCCCGACGGGGAATTCCCAACCGAATTTCTGACCACCCGTCGGGCCCACTCTGGCCACCAGACGGATGATCCAAGCCGTCTAAAAATTCTAAAAGAAAAAACCGAGTGGGCGGACGCGAGGATCAATGGAATCCGATGTGTGTAGGTGACCGATCCAAATATTTCATTTTTGTGTGTATATATGCACCACATATATACACAAAAATGGAGTGTTTAGATCAGCTACCTATACACATCGGATGCCGTTGATTCTCGCGTCAGCCCACTCGATTTTTTCTTTTAGAATTTTTAGACGGCTTGGATCATCCGTTCGGTGGCCGGAGTGGGCCCAGCGGACGGTCGGGAATTCTGTCGGGATTTTCCCGTCGGGAACCTCAGACTTTTCGTCGGTGGTAAGTGGTAACCGTGTGTCAACTACTATGTGGGCCAACCCTCTGTCAAACTATTGGAAGAGACCTGCTATTCCCCCCTCCCCTGACACACACACCCCCCGGCCCCACCTCCCTTTTCCCACATTACTCTCTCTCTCTCTCTCTCTCTCTCTCTCTCTCGCTTTTCTTTGTTTACAGTTTGCTCTTTTCTTTTTCTTTTTTTTAATTTTTTTTCCTTTTCTTTCTTTCTAGTTAAAATTTTTTTTCTCTTTAATAATAAGTTCAAGTTTTAATAATAGGTTCAAGTATAATTTCCAGTTTAAATTTTTTTTCTCTTTAATAATGGGTTCAAGTTTTAATAATAGGTTCAAGTATAATTATAGGCTTTGTAAAGTAATTGAGAGAAAAAAAAGTGTTTCAATTGATCATGTTTATCCAACTGTTTTATTTTTCTTTTTTTGTCCTTTATAGATTAAAAAATATAGTTACGAAAAGAAGTGTTTCAATTTTCAATCCGTTTGAACCAGTGCAAAGATGTTATTTTTTCAATCATTTTATCCTAAATGGTCGTAATAAATTTTTTGCTTCAAGAACTTTCAACGGATACCCTAAGAGAGTCTTGAAACTAAATAATGAGTCTTAGGGTGTTTGTTGAAAGGCCTTAAATCAAAAAATTCATTATAACCATTTAAAATAAAATAAAACCAAAAAATATAGTTACAAAAATAAGTGTTCCAATTTTCAATCCATTTGAACCGGTGCAAAGTTGTTATTTTTCTGATCGTTTCATCTTAAATGATCGTAATAAATTTTTGGCTCCAATGCGTTTCAATGGACATCCTAAGAGAGTCTTGGAACTAAATAATAAGTTTTAGGGTGTTTTGTTGAAAGGCCTTAAAAAGATATGAGTAATTAAATAAAGAAATAAATTAAAATAATATGATCAGAATAAAAAAATCTTCACACCCGTTCAAACGCATTAAAAATTGAAGCACTTAATTTTTTAACCATATTTTTTAATATATATAAACGGTCTCAAAAAATTAAGTGCTTAAATTTTCACTCCGTTTGAATCGGTGCAAAGATCTTGTCAATATAATCAGAATAACAAGATCTTTGCACCGATTCAAACGGAGTGAAAATTTGAGCACTTAATTTTTTAGACCGTTTATATATTAAAAAATATAGTTACAAAATTAAATACTTCAATTTTTAATGCGTTTGAACAGGTGTGAAGATCTTTTTATTTCGATCATATTATTCTAAAGAGACATAATCAAATTGTGTCTCTAAGGCTCTCATAATTACGTTTCTGCTCTATAGGATTGCAAATTGATGGTGAAGATTTTTTTTAACCCAAACGGCAACGTTTGGGGGCTACTGTGCACAGCAATGCACAGGGCCAATTACAAGTGCACAGGGCCAATTACAATGGCGGAGGGAGGTAATTAAAAGGGCTGAGGGAGGGTAAAAGCGGAAAAAAGGTGTGAGACCAGGAGGGGTGTGGTGTCGGGGGTGGGAAAAGCAATTTACCTATTGGAATTTGAAAAAATGTAAGTGAAAATTATGTACTAGAATGGTCTGAAAGTGTATTAGTAAAAATTACTGTATAAAAAATGTATTGAAATATGTCATTTTTTAATTGATTTAGCTGTCAGTAGAAGTACCCCATTATAATAACCCTCGTGGAAACACAGGTTATGTTTTAAAATCATTGTTTAAGAACATGCAATATGTGACCGTCAATCATATTATATAGATGCCAGCGCATCTCAGATTTAATTTTGCTTTAAATTTGTGATGTTAAATCCTTAATTTTAAGGCTTATATGCGGTAATCAAATTTGACATTCTCTTTCACCAATAAAAATGTCAAATAGGTAGATGTAATATCATACTCCTACTATTTATTAAGTCTTCAAAATTTATTAGACATGTTCAAATTTGAGAATGGGTGATAGATGTCATATTCTCGTAAGATTTATCTCATTACTTGTCATCAAGGTTGGAGCAAGTATTAAAGGCTTGATGTTGCCTTTTCACGAGCTCCAACCCGTATGTGTTACTTAAAAATCAATTAATTGTATCTTTTTAATCTATTTGGAGTACTTTATTTAGCGAAAGAGGAATATATATTTCATATGTATTGATAGTGATCTTCTTCTTTTTTCAATAGGCAACACAATTTTATTACAAACTCGAAAAATGGTACATTGAGCAGGGGAAGGGGGGGAAGAATTCAACCAATGTTGGATGAAAAAAAAAAAAGAGGGCAAAGTCTAAACACACCTTAAGGGCCAGGCTTCAAACTATACAACCAAGAAACCACATGGACCTGGCTCAATCAAAGAACCCAAACCTTACCCTAATCCCATCAAACTCAGCCACCGCCAACAACAATACAGCACCGCCGCCATCAACACTAGCAACCTCCGCCAACCAAAAACCACCACCAGCGACACCCCACCACCAGAATCCACCACCTCTGCCCCCACCAGCCACGGCCCACCTCCTCCAGAACCACCACCTCCGCCACAACCAAGCGCGAAACAGAAAACCTATCTTGAAAAGTTACTGTAAAATGTTTTCTTTTTGGTAAAATTTTGGAATATAACAATTTCAAGACAATAATCACTACTCCCTATATTGCTACAATTAGTGTTTTAATTTGTTGCGTTGTTGTGGTGCACTCATGAGTTCGACCTCTTTGTTATTATATGGGTTCCTATATTTAGATATTTATACAATTCTCAAAAAAAAAAAAAGAGAAGAAGAGGAAGATATTTATACTGTATATGTAATTGGCTTATCATGCACGGGCTTTGAGACTATCAAGACATATAATCTATTCTGATAATTTCCTTACACGTAACGAGATGGGAACTACATGCATACAAAAACTAGCTATAACTTAGGCCCCATTTTCACTAAAAAAAAAAAAAACTAAGAACTTAACGTATTTTACCGTATCATTTTTACTAATAAAAAAGTTTCAACATTTTACCATCTTGTTTCCACCAACAAAAAAGTTGTCAACAAAAATTGTTTTTGCTACGGTAACTCTACTCACAAACATACAACAACTTATTCGCTGTCGGAAACAATTTGACATTTCTCAACAACGTATTCACTACCGGAAACACCTAATAACTTTTCAATCACAAATAAAAATATGCAAATTTTTCACTACCGAAAACTCCCTCTTAGACACAATCTAGCACCATCAGTAGAGAAAATGAAAAGGCAAAGAAACGTGCTTCATAAACCCCAAAAAGATAGTACTAGTCAAGTCCAAATCTGTTCACCCCGCATAAAAGAGGGTTATCTTATGAGCCCCATACTAGCTGTCACGGGGCTGTTTTTCGCCTAGAAATCTGCCCGTGATGGCACCAAGTTCGCCAACAACTTGGTCTCAGCCAACTAGTGTTTACTCACACACCCGATATGTTTGAACGTTTAGAAACCCACTCAAGAGTTACGGGAACCGACCCAACCTTTAGCTTAGCAAGTCTTGGAAATCAAGGTGCTAACACTAACCTACCCCATTCTCATATGTTTAAGTATGATTAGTTCCATTATTTATGCACAAAAATATTAGCTCAACTAACTTTTTGCTACTATATATTATAGTACAAACAAGATTGTGGTTTTACTGTGTAACACACAAATTCGAATTCTGCAATAAAGAAGACGAAAAAGATGCACAAAATAATACTTTTTATTGGTTTTGAATTGAGAGGGTTACAATTCTCTAATAAATGCTCTTTAAATAAAGAAAAGAACAAAATCCTCTGATTTGATCTCCGGAATTGGTGGCGTTCCAACGGCTTGAATGCTTATTGTTGAATCGCAGAAACAACAACTTTCTTTGAATCTTCAAGTTGAATGAATTGAAGAACAAAGTTTGAAGATGACTTGAACTTTGGAGTTTGATTTTTAAAATCTCCAAGAGTTTTAGTTTGTAGAATGATTTGATGTGGTGGACTTGCAAAGAAATCGACGCGATTTTTGGTGTTTGATGATTCTCTTCAGGATGTTGAAGAATGCTTGAGTTCTTGAAGAGTGCTTGAGAGTTCTGAAGAATGCCAAGCAAAAAATGTTCTCTCTCTCATATGAGCCTCTATTTATAGGCTCAATGAGAGAAGAGCTAAGTATGGCAAAATCTTATAATAAGATCTTTGATTGGTTTGATTTGATTTGATTTGATTGGGTTGATTGATTTTGATTGGCTTGATTGATTAAGCTAACTTGATTTGATTGGATCTTGATCCCATTTCATTTCCTATGTAAGAAGATTTTATTCTTCTTTTTAAGGAATGATTTTAATTTAAAAGAGAAATAATATATTTATTATTTGACTCTTTTCTTTTATGATTTATTTGAAGCGGGCCTGCACTTTTGGGCTTGTGTACCTTAACACATTTGGCCAATCAAGCTAGCCCAACTTACTTTGGTCTTCACTGTATCTCAAATGGATTGAGACGTAGAAATTTTTTGGGTCAAATATTTATTCGAGTGCTTTGACCAATCTTGAATTTAATTAATTAAGACAATTTATCCTAATTGATCGGACGGTGAATAAGTCATGCCGAAATTTTAGTGTCTACACACTGGTTTGGGGACAATGTTTGCAAGTCAAGACCAGTTATTTTGAGCTCGATATTTGGAATTTCTCCTGGTCCTTTCTGTTCTATTTTTTCAAATTTAGAATTGATTTTATGTTCTCTTTTTTAAGGGTAGAAATAAAATGTTGGAGGAATTATTGTTTGTTTCCTGAAAAATGGGTGAAAACCCAATTAAGAAATTAGTGATTATTCCTGATCCAAAAGAAAAGAGAAATCTGAACACTTTTGGGTTGAAATCGACAAATCCGGTCGAACTCACTTGAACTCGGCAAATGAAATGGTGGAAATCCGGTTGAACTCGGCAATTATAATGGAGATGGAAAATAATTTTGTTCCAGTGCTCTACATTTTTTTCTAATTCAATTACAAGAGAAAGGAGAAGAGTCAAATGCTCTACTTATCTATTAATTAAATCCACTTTCTTTATTTCTATTTTTTAACGGTTAACTATGGTTATGGTTAGAGTGGATTAGTGTGGAGCCCATAAGATGGTACAGAACCGATAGAGTAGGGGTATTGTTCACCCTCTTTTGTTGGGGGAGAAAAAGTTCTTAGATTCATTACTTCTTAGGTGCTATTAATTTTTATGAGGTCAGTGCATACGATACTTCATTACTTCTTAGGTGCTTACCAAAAAGTATATTTCAGAGTTAGGACCTACATTATTTCAACCAATAAGATGGAGGGTAATATTCATCATCTTTTAAGGAGGATAAACAAAATTGCTCTCTCTCTGCTAGTCAACGGTGGAATTGGTCTCCCAGATATTAATCAAGGTGCACATAAACTGGCCTGAGGCCTGGGTATCAAAGAAAACAAAGAAACATGAATCATATTGTTTTTCATGGTCTATTATAGCAACTCTAATGGGGGTTGTCATAACCATTTTCCAGCCCTAAATCAGAAATCAGTGCTCTAATGGGGCATGGAAAATAGCTTTGATGTATATGGGGATGGATATATCCATTCCTAGATGCATCTTTCTATCCCTAGACAGCTCAGCACCCCAACTAATTTACCAGAAAAATGGGCAGCCGGAGTATACTTGCATCGTCGGAACTAGCCGAAAAATATGCCTTAGGTCGGCAAAATCTGGAAAATAAGCCCTAGATTGGTGGAATCTGGAAAAAGGCCGGATAATTTGCCCTATCTTGTGGGCAACAACCCTCGTCGAAGCTTCGACGAAAAGAGGGGTTCCATTCTCATCAGTCTGTCGAGAGAGGAGAGAGAGGGTTTGATCGAGTTTTTTTTTTTGGTCGATCGAGAGGAGGAGGAGGAGGAGGAGGAGGAGAGAGAGAAAGAGACATCTTAGTCGGTGAGGTTTTGTTCCCCCATTTGGAGTTGCTATGAGACATACACACACACACAGACGAGAAGAATAGATGAAAAGTGTGTGTGTGCGGGGGATTGGGCTAGGCATTTGCCCCCCCTTTTTTAAGTTCAATCTGCCCGTTGATATTTTGTATTTTGTATTTTTTTGATCTCTTTTTTGCCCGTTGGCATTTTGCCTTTTGTATAATTATTTTGTAATTTAGTTGAATTAATTTGGGAAAAAAATAAAATGGAGAAAAAGTTAGTTAATCAATTTTTTATCCTAAAAAATAATTATTTATCCTCTCATTTTCCATCCCCCCATTGGAGAAAAGGGAGACTTATTATCCATCTAACTTACTTTTAACCACTTTTTGACACTAAAATAACTATCCACTCCCTCAAATTTTTTATCCCCCATTAGACTTGCTCTTACTATTAGATCAACCATCAATTCCTTGCAAATATGGAGTAACATTTTGGGGTAACTTTATTTGTTATTCTTTTGATTAGCACCCAAGATTGTATAATCTTGGGGCTTAAATCCTCTAATTTGTAGCTTTGCTGTATTTAAGTATGTGTTTTTATCCCATTTTGCACATAAGGTATTTGTGTGTGAGTTTCAGGAAAAATGTGCTAATAAGGCGGTTTTGAACGCCAAGGGACGTTCCGGGATGTAACCAAGTGCTCAAGTGCCCGACGGCACTCATTTCATCGCTATCGGAGCCTAAACGGTGCTATAAGAAGCCTTGGAGAACGGCCGGTGGTCAGATACGACATGGAGTGAGCCGAAGCTCATGAAGCAAGGCAAACGCATCAAGGATGGTTCCGAGGGCATCCAAGAGTACAAGGCCATAAGGCATACCTCCACCAAGTCCCGTTGATCATGTAATGAAGCATTGGAAGGCCGTCGGGGCACGACAAGGCATGATGGCCCAAGCTAACCCTATTCTGCAGTTTTCACACGGAGGTACCAATACCTCATTTTTTAGGTATTGGTACCATTATGCCGAATTAGAAGACAGTTGAGTTGGTACCAATACCTCATTTTTTAGGTATTGGTACAAATGCCCTTC
Source organism: Rhododendron ovatum (assembly GCA_019656835.1). Taxonomy (NCBI): domain Eukaryota; kingdom Viridiplantae; phylum Streptophyta; class Magnoliopsida; order Ericales; family Ericaceae; genus Rhododendron; species Rhododendron ovatum. The sequence continues at coordinate 14,250,816 of CM033801.1, read as the reverse complement.
GACCAGCTTTTTGTGCTGAACATTTCAACATTCCATTAATGGAAAGTTTCTACTTCTAGTATATTTTTGGGATATTTTGGGGACCTTTTGGTCCATTTTATGGCTAATTTGTAAGGCCTATAAATAGCCTTGTATGCCATTTATGAGAGCATGGCCATTAGTTAGTTTTTTAGGCCTAAGTTTTCTAATTTTTTTCTAGGTTTCTCCATAGCTTTGTCCCAAGCTTTTCTTGTCATTTCCTTCAAGAACTCTTCAAGGTATTGGTTATATATTTAATTCTCAAGTATTAATGTTGTAGTTAAGGCTTGGATCTTCTATTAAATCTAGTTTATTTTCATTTTCATCGGTGAATCATGTTTTCTATGCTTAACTCTTTTTCTAGTCTTTTTGCTATGTGTGAGTAGTGGATTAGGCTTGGCATCATGGTGATTAACGCCTCGTGACTTAGGGTTAACTTTGTTCTTCTCAACTTAAGACTTGAGGTTTGGTCTGTAAATGTGCGTGGTTCGCCTTTTATGTAACAAAACTTGTCGATGTTAACCTCCGGTGATCATATGCTTGCACATATGGTTCCGTGAGCTATGTCTCGCTTCGTGTTTGCCACAAGAACCAAAGAACTTGCTCGCTTTCCAAACCATGTTTCTAGTTCTTGACCTTGATATTTAGTTCGAATGCAAGTCTTGGCGTTGTTAATCTCCGGTGATCATGTGCTCGCTCACATGGTTCGGGGAGCTATGTCACGCCTTGTGTTAAGCTTGTTGTTCAAACTCTATATCAAGTCTAACCATTTTCATTGCTAAATTTTTCGGTTGATAACCTATGCCGTGTGATTCAACTGTGTTTTCATTTGAGAAAAGTTGATTGGCCTAAGTTACGGGTGTTATGAACTTCTATGCCTTGCCGCGTTTAATTCTTAGTTAAAACTCATTTCTAGTCTTTTCCATAAGAGTGTTTCTCCACCTTTCAAAGGAAAACCAAAAGTTGGCCGTCTAAACGCCGAAAACTCTTACTTCTACAATCCGATTAAGCTATTTTCGATTCTCTGTGGGTACGATCCCGGACTTTTCGGTTATTATGCTATCGACGACCTAGCCCTACGCTTAGGGCGTTTCAACCTTATTTGAAGGCGAGGTTCGGAGCTAAGCATCTTTCCATTATAGTGTGCCTAGATGCTTTCTGATTTTGACGTACCATTGTTGGAACTTAATAAACTAATAAAGGATTGTGATTTGTGACTGATTAGGTAGACATTGGAAATTTTCGTATTACCACTTAATCGATCTCACGCGTTGTCATCAAATATCTACAGAATAAAAAGATTCTTTTAATTGACACGACTTGTTCGGCTAAAAAAAGTCACTCTAGATTATTTTTTGTCCTTATTCAAAAAAAAATTGCATCTGTTAGTTTTTCATCAAATTTTTTTAAAGATTTATTGCTTTATCATGACGAAATGAATTTGAAAACCAAAAAATTATGACCAAAATTTAATTTTTTGAATAAAGACAAAAATAAGTTAATAAGTTAATTTGTTTGTCTTTATTTAAAAAAAATTAGGTTTTGATAGTAAATTTTTATTTGTTAGATTCTTTTTGTTATGATGAAATAATAATTCTTAAAAAATTGACAAAAAATTAAAAAATACAATAAAATTTTAAATAAAGATAAAAAATAATCCACAGTAGCTTTTATAGCCGATAAAGCCATAGGGGACAAAGAACAGGATATGCGTAATACTGTATGCCTGCAGATTTTAGTGACGTAAACATTTACTATTTTGAGATTGCATAGAAGATTACTAAATTAGATACATCCACGACACTTGCACTTTTTATTTTTTTTTGGGTAAAGACACGACACTTGCACTTTTAGAGTGACAGGTTTTTAATAAAATAAAACAAGATGAACAAAGATTGGAGAAAGAGATTAAAATGCAATATAACATTAAACAAGTGAGTCCTGTCTGTATCCATGAAGTTACACACTTGTTACCAATCTTATTAAAATCAGTACTCCTATGACTACAGGGAACAAAGTTTGACTTGATCTAGCCTTTGAATTCATTCAAAATTCGTTTAGACAGACTAGTAAGTTTTATTGGCTTATATACAGAAAGAATATGCTAACCAAGGGCGACTCTGAAAGCGTACATCACACAAAGAATTGGAATCATGGTTTTACCTTAGTGACGACGAACATGTATGTAACTCAAAAAGATGAATAGTTGGACTATGATATGAATGTTTGTTGTTTGTAGACGAATTTCAAAATAACGTGCTAAGGATTATAAAAAATGATGTTGTCATATGCATGTATCACAGCACCGTGCACATTGTTTGACTAGTAATTTTTATTGGCTTATATACAGAAGGAATATGCTAACCAAGGGCGACTTCGAAAGTGTACATCACACAAAGAATTGGAGTCATGGTTTTACCTTAGTGACAATGAACATGTGTATATACTTAAAAAGATGAATAGTTGGACTGTGATATAAATGTTTATTGTCTGTAGACGAATTTCAAAATAACGTGCTAAGGATTATAAAAAACGATGTTGTCATGTGCATGTATCACAGCCCCGTGCACATTGTTTGACACGGTACTTTCCTTTTCTTTCTCTTTTTTTTTTTTTTGGGTTTTGTTGTTAGGTTTATTTCTTTTTGTGTTGATCTAACACTTTAATAGTATATTCAGAGTTTGCAGGAAAGGTAGTTTGAAATTTAGCTTTTCTTAATCTAAATCTCATGTTTTGGAATATTTCACTTGGCCTATTACATTTGGCTTTGGACTATTTTTTGAGCCTCTATTACCAAAACAAAAAATGGAGGACTAAAGACTTTATATAAAACAAAAATAATGAAAAAAAATCAAGTGGCGACCGGCCCATATAATTTGGAGATAAATTTTATATTTTAATTTAATAATAGTTTTTTTAATCGTTGTGGTGGGAACCGTCACCACTTGTCTCCCATCGGCTCCATCCTCCATATAATTTTTTTTTTTTGTTTAGGTGAAAAATGTATAGGGTACAGTGGTAAATATTTTAGTTGCATTTGCCTATACTATCTACTTACTCACAAATTCCTAAAAATCATCTAGTGCGGATAATACCAGAAATAATAATTTTATGTATTTATTTTTGAACCCAGTCAGTTTTACTTAAACCCTCTCATTCCTAATATGGGTATGGAGAGCTCCTAACCCTTCTTATACATACTTTTTTCTTTCAACATCTTCGTATAAGTACTTTGAAAATTTTGAATGGTACAAAGATAGAGATGCAAGATATTTTGGCATATTCTGGTCAATGATCCTTTTGTCCTTCGATTGTTTTGGGGTTCTTAATTCTTTGATGGCCATATCATTATCTATCGCGGATCAATATATATATATATATATATATATATATATATATATATATATATATATATATATATATATATATATATATAGTTATTTTCAAATGAAAAGATTCTTATTTTAGTTAAAATAAGGACCTCTCCATTTCTCCTATTTTTGGTTTGAATTTCAATGATCCGAGCCGCTCAATGTGTTCAAAACGTGATTTTAAGAGTACGATGGAGGAATTAGCAAAAAAAATGACCGGAAAGGACTTCATCCGAGCAATTTTTATTTGAACCGTTAGATAAAATATAAACAAAAACTGCTCGGATGAAGCATTTTCGATCATTTTTTTTGGCTGATTTCTCGCAAGTACCCTTAAAATCACATTCTGAACACATTGAGCAGCTTGGATCATCGAAATTCTATCGGGAAAAGGAGGTCCTTATTTTATTAAGTTAAGGTGGTCCTTAGGATAAGGGGACTATATATATATATATATATATATATATATATATATATATATTCAATTATTTTAAATATCATATATGTGTTCAGACAAATTATTAATGTTTAGTGATTTTTTGTTTAGATTTTCCTCTGAATTTTTAGAATTAACCTTTTGTCCTGACGGAAGAATAGAAAAAAGTAGTAAAATAATATGATCCAAAATTGGAAACAGATGCAAATGAGACAATCCTAAAAATACTAAAGATAGCGTAAGCTAGAGATGGCAAATGGGCAGATTTTGGTGGGTTGAAACGAGTTATGGGTTGAATACGAGTGGATCGAATACGGGTCAATAATAGACATGTTAAAATGGGTTAGGTCAAATGCGGGCTCAGCTGTACCCAAACCCAACCCGACCCGTTTTCCATTCATGGCTTCTTTTTCCCTGGCCCAAAAAACGATGAGTAATGCTTTCAAATTCTAATTTTCATGTACATCTCTAGCGTAAGCTGTCTTTTTTTAACTTTGTTTTTATTGGAGTTCTTTGTATTTTTTTTGTCGCAATTGTTTCGCTATTCATATTCCTTTTTTCAAGACACATGTTTAATTTAGAATACTTGATTCAAATTTGATAAAATTTTGAAAAATAATATTCCGTAATACATAAGACAATATGTCACAATTGTATATATATTTCTTCAAAAAACGTCCACTAGTTTGCCAGTTGGGTTACTAAACTCTAGCTCGTGCCCAGACTCGGCCCAGTCCATTGGATCAGTTCAGCCCAATTGCTTTTAGAGCCTCGTTTGTCCTCATGGCGGGGCAAAACTCCCTGCTAATCCAATTCTTGAAAAATTATTCAGTGCCTCAGAGGCGTCACTGTGCTCCAGGCCCCTCCTCACCCCTGCTCTTTTATCATGACCTATTATAGGTCCTAACGCATTTTTTTTTACGTCATTTCCTGCAAATCTTCCTTAAAATTAGAATTTCCACTGTACGAATAGCATTCTCCATTGTGGTTCGAGCAGTAATATTATATGGGTCCCTCTTCTTCTACCCCTAAATCCACAAGTACCGACAGAGTACCAAAAAATCACTCGTCTTTTTCCATTTGTAAGTTTGTAACAAGAGAAAAAGTTCTTTCCGGTTGATCCGGACAGGGGCTGTCCGGATAGGTCCTTGTGGGCCTCCTTCGCGTATTTTTTTGAAAAATTCAAACATATCTTGTAGGACCCGCAAAATAATGTATCTTCGTAAAAAATTAGTTTGTTCAGACATTGATAGGTATGTCAAAAAATAAGTTTTTACACGGAAAAAATGGACGACCGTGATCTGTTAACTATTTTTAAAGTTAAAGTGCTCACGGTTGTCCATTTTTTCATATAAAACTCAACTTTTGACATACCTATTGATGTTCGACAAACTGATTTTTTGAGTACATGAAATTATTTTGCGGACCTTACAAGATACACGATTTGGATTTTTCAAAAAATGCACAAAGGAGACTCACATGGGGCGGATCAACCGGACAGAACTTATTCTCTTGTAACAATCACAATAGTACTATTACCAATAACTCCGTTTAGTAGTTGAGGTGTATTCTTATGTGAGCTTCCGTTGATACATACAACAAGTATATGGGTTCAAGATCAATTCTTTTAGAAGAAGGCCCAGGACACAACGCACGTGAGGCCTCCACAATGATATAATCAAAAGCTTAGTATTTTTAAAGTTAACAATATTGGTACAAAAGATGGCTCACAATGGTATAATCAAACTTAGCAATCCTTAGAAATAATTAAATTTTGAACTTTTGATAACCAAAACTAACAACCTTTTTTAATAATCAAAATTTGTGAACCACACATCATATAAGTTAACTAGTTTCAAAATTTGTATACACGCATATTTCAACTGGTATTTTCTTTTTTTTTTCTTCGCCTACTCTATATCTTCTTCACTTTACCCACAAACTATCTCTTTATTTCCCCAAAGATAAAACTCATATCTCTCGATCATCTACAATTCAACTCATTTCGTTAAATTAAGGTATTTCACTCTTTTTTTCCGTTTTTTATTTCCCCCCCACAAAAAATTTCATAATAAGAATAAGGAAGTCACCGATTTTTTTTTCAAAAATTAAAGAAGAGAATCGATATATTTTTGCCCAAAAAAACTTAAATGAAGAGAAGTGAATGTCGGAAAACAGGAAGGAGAGAGAGAGAGAGTGTGTGTGTGTGTGAGAAATTGTAATGGACCCCTTAGTTTGGTTATGAACTAGAAGTGACCATTGTGAATCTCAACATTGTTAAGCTTATTAGCAACTTCTTAAATGAATAATCAAATGCTGATGTGTCAACTTTTGATTATTCTTTTTTGATTATACCATTGTGGATGGCCTAAAACTTCATTTTTTTAGACATTTTTTGTGTACAGTAATTTTTTTCCGTTATTGTTTTATTTTTTTAACCTTTTATTGAACTTTTTGTAATAAATTATTAAATTTTAGAATTAATCATTTGACTCGTTAAAAAAAGGGAAATTTATAAAAATGGTCCTCCTAGTTTTATCCGAGTCTCATTTTCGTCCTCCAAGTATCAATTGCAACTCTTTTGACCTTCAAGTTTGGTTTTTTACCAAATTGGTCCAATTGATAACTTCTATCAGACAAAATGGACGAAAATTTATATTGATCGCAGTTTGGACGTTGCAGTTCGTACCAAGTTGGTCCAATTGATAATGTTTGCCCTCAATCTGATTTTTTCCGTCCAATTTGGCTGACAGATGTTATCAATTGGATCAACTTGGTACGAAAACTAAACTTGAAGGTCAAAAGAGTTACAATTCATACTTGGAGGACGAAAATGAGACTCGGATGAAACTAGGAGGACTATTTCTATAAATTTTCCTAAAAAAAATAAATGAGACAACATTTTAGAAAAAGGGCGCCGCTTTTCGCAGACCTCTATTTTCTCCCATAACTCGTTAAAAATTTTCAATTATACTCGACAGTTAGTTACCGAAATTGAGATATATTTTCAGTATCTAATTACTGAAATATAATATTTTTTTCAACAGTTACTTACCGAAAATGCATGTTCGACAGTTGTTTACCGAAAGTTGAACATATTTTCGACACGTAGTTACCGAAATATAATCTTATTTTCAACAGCAATTACCGAAATGTTATTTATGATTTTCAACAACCATTTACTGAAATGTAATAGGCTATGAGAGAAAATAAAGGGTTGCGAATAGCGGCGCTAAAAAAAAAAAACCGTTAATTGGTAGGAGTATTGTTTTCGTCTTTAATCAATCTTTTTCCCTTTTCGTCACAAGCCAGTACTATACTTTTTAAACACTCAAGAAGCTGCGGTTCAAAAAAAAAAAAAACGCTCAAGAAGTTACCATACGAAAGAGGGGGAGGCTAATGTGGTGGTGTTTGAGCACCACTCTCTCCCATGGCCGCCGCCGATCACCACCACCGTCACCGTTCCCATAGAAACATCCCTCTCCCATTCCCATGCTCCTCTTCCCCCCTCCTCCTCCTCTCTCTCCTCTCCCTCGCCTCTCTCATCCTCGCTTTCTCTCTCTTCAAAACCTCCACCGAGGCCCCTCCTCTCTCTCCTCACCACCAGACAAACCTCGATTTGAAAAAAGCATCGGACGGCCTCTGCGACTACTCGGATGGCAAGTGGATCTTCGATCCGACGGACGGATCTGATCGGTACGATCAGACATGCAAGGAGATATTCAAGGGCTGGAATTGCATTGGCAGTAACAAGTCCAACGCGCTTGATATTGTCAAGTGGCGGTGGAAGCCACGTCACTGCGAGCTTCCGCGGTTCGATCCTCTTCGGTTCCTCCAACGATACAGGGACACCAATATCGGTACTCTCTCTCTCTCTCTCTCTCTCTCTCTCTCTCTCTCTCTCTCTCTGTATGTATGTATGTGTATATATGCATAATGCATTATATGTGTGCACCGTTCGTTAATTGTTTGAGGCTGGACTTGATAAAGGCTCGTTCGAGGGCTTAACGAACCAAACTTGAACCTCAATTTTAGGTTCGTGAACCTATAGTATATGTATTCACTTATAACCTTACATGTTTATAATGAAAAATTTAAAACTTGTATATCAGTACATGTTTAAACTTTTAAAAGTAGTATAAACCTTTTTTTTTTTTTTTTTATGTTTTTATAATTTCATACATGTATGTACTTATTTATGTACAAAATAAAAATTTTATTTGCAGTGCCTTTATGAGAGCATAAATTTTATTTTCGGCTTGTTTGTAGCCCCAAGTTTAGAGCTAATGTAATTCATGAACTGTTAATAAAATATTTGATTTGTTTTTAAGTGTTTACTTAGAGCCCTACAGATATTTTCACAAATTGAGTGAAAAAAATTTCATTTGGTACGAAGCACTCTAATAAGTCTAAGCACAAATTTGAGTAAAGCTTCATTAGTGACATGATTGTAAATTTTGGAGGGAGAAAATAGCCTTGCAGAAATTTAATAAAATTTTGAGTCTCTGTTAATTTGAGTAAAAATTGAGATAATTTGGTATAGGTTTGAGACTTAGAGTCAATGAGTGGAGTGGGTTTTAAGGGGTTGTTACTCAGATATTGAATTTGAGTAAGATAATTGGTAAGGGCTAAACATGCTCTTAATTGCTTGTTAAAATTGGTCTTCATTGGGGTAGTTGGGAAAATATAGTGGGAAAATATGTGGTTTTGTCAGTGCTAAGAACCCAACTAAGCAAATCCTAGTACAACTTAGTTCCTCTATATCTAAGGACTAACTAAACCTTAAGGATGTGCAGAAGGTTCGTGGGGGCGCATTGTTGAATGCCATGAGCGAATTAATTGAAGCCTTTTTAGAAGAGACGGTGCAACTCTGTTTGACATGTGGTATCAAGTATCAACCCGTATTATAGCTGCGTTGTCGTGAGTATGAAGCATGGGAGTCTCCTCGTGATGGAGTTTATAGGTGGTGTGAATAATACCCCACTGTTTGCGACCTAAAAACAGGCCTGCCATTGTGACATTTAATTCCATTAGAAACTAAGCTGAAACCCTTCCTAAGAATCCTAACACCACTTGGTTTTTGGAAAGATGGTGGAACTCGGTTCGAAAAGCGTCGTGCAAACCAATGCACTGCTCAAAAAACCCTTCCTAACTTCTGATGATTTACTTTATACAGGGCTGTTTCCCTGTTTGTAGACCTTATGCATCTTTTACAGTGCTTAAAGCAAAGCAGTTTCATTTCATCTCTTGATTATATTGTTTAGATTTCTCATGATTTCTTTTATGCATCTTTTCCCTGTTTGTAGACCTTATGTTATCTTTTACAGTGCAGGGTTCATAGGTGATTCCTTAAATAGGAATATGTTTGTCTCTCTTTTCTGTACTTTAAAACGAGTGTCAGGTGAAGTGAGAAAGTGGCGTCCTTCTGGAGCTGACCGTGGTTATACCTTTCTTCGGCACAACCTTACAGTAGCATATCATCGCACAAACCTATTGGCGCGTTATGGTAGGTAAGGTATGTTGGTTGCATCCCATAATTATGTGACTGTTTTGTGAACCATTACTATCATAGTGTATTTCACCATCTTGTCTTCTTCCCTTCTTTAGAGTTGGATAGAATCATAAAACTATGGATCAACACATGTATTTGTCCACTCTCCACTGTCTGCTATTTGTTACTTACTGGTGTTTTGTCAATGCAATCTTGCTTTGTGCATTCACGGAGTCCCGTCTGTAAAATGGTTAATAACATTAAAACATCTTGGCTTGGCCCTAGAAGTTTGGTTCCTTGACCCCATTGTTTATCATCGGGGCTGGTGTCTAGTGAAAAGGGCAAGGAGAGGATCTTGATCAATGCAGAATATAACTCGGTAGACGATTTTGTTATTGTGTGACTGGTGGCAGAAGGTGCATAGATTTGAGACTTTAGAATTAGATTTACATGTTTGCAAGTTACCCAGTGCTGCGTCTTGTTCTTATACCGTTTTTAAAGATGGTTTCAATCTTAATTTTGATTGGCCCTGTGGATAGGGAGATGCATAACGACAACGGAAGTATCTATCGAAGATGTTAGTCCCCGAACCTAATAATCGTGGATTATTTTTGTGAAAGACTGTTTTGTGAATGGGTTAGCAATATTGGGTCCTTGAGTGCTCCATAATGCCTTGGGATATCAAATGATTTTTCAATTTTCGTTTTCCAATAGCATAGTCATTTCCATCGAAATAAGGGGGTCAAGAATTAGAAGCACCCTCCATAGGTTATCTCTATCCATTGCACAAAAGCAGAATCAAACTCAGGTAGGTACACCAACAGTCCAACACAAAGCAACATGCTCTGATAGCAATTGAAATGAATGGGACTACCAAATTAAAATTAAAGCAACCAACAACATTAATCAACTATCCAATTTCCATGCCAAGCAATTCAAATTAGCAATCTAAGTAAAGAGCAAATAAGCTAAAGAACACAAACACAAGGATATATGTGGAAACTACTTAGGGTCAACACATCCTAAGCATAAAACCACGGCCTATTTCTAATTTCATTTCAATAATCAAGAGGTTTACAAGAGATACCGAATTAGAAATTATCCCAAGACACTTGTGACACCTAACTCCACCACTTAGTACATCACCCCGGACACCTCATTGATTGCTTGAACTCCACGAGAGTCACCACCTCGTTCTCCGGACAAACCAGCTCCGAAATCATCCGGCCATGTAGAAAGGAAGGCATGTATGTAAGAATTTTGAAAAGTGAAAATTTTTGTACAAACAAAATAAACCTAGAGAAAACACATGGAATATAAGAGTGCTTCTCTAGATTGAAATAAGATGATTGAACACAAGATTCAATTCATCTGAAAACCATGAATGCTCAAGAGAAAAGGGAGAAGGCACTCTCCCTCTAAAATGGATACTCAAATTCGTGCTCGGCCCTAAAATGCGAGAAAAAATGGGTATATATAGTGGCAAGTTCAAAGCCCTACAAGGGCCAATAAGAGAGTGACAAGTAAGCACTACCAAAGGATACCATGCGCTCTTAAGGCTCTCCAGGATACCTAAAACCAAAGCGCTAGCACACACTACCCAAGGGCTACCTCTTGCTTCCTTTAAACGTGCGTCCCACGGGAGGCGGCCCGCAGGTAATCTCTTGCAATATCTACAGAGGCCACTTGTTGGTAGACGACTTGAGATCAAATGAATAAACCAACATCTTGCCAACTAGCCGATACTGCTATTGAAAGACAGTAAGGAAAGTTTTGTAAGCGAGTCCAGCTTGTTGGATAGGGGGGACTTTGAAAGTCCGGTGATGCAGGAGCATTTTAATGGTTATTGGAAAATAACATGAAGTTCATGCTGAAGTGACTTTCTAGTTACTAGTCAAGAGTCTAATTACTTTTATGAGTCTTTCTTTCATTCTCTATGTCTTTAGTTGTCTTTTATTTTCTCTAGGAGTCTTCCTAGTAGTTTGGAGTCATAGTCTTGTTTAGCATTTATTAGGAGTCTTGAGGAGTCATCTATTGTTATGCCTATATATAGGTAATCTAAATGAAATGAAAATTAGAGTTTTGAGTTTATGAAAATATATGCAAGTGTTTTCTTGCTTAGAGTGAGTGATTCCTCTACAATCAAGTGTGTGACTTGGTCGCGTGAGTGTCTTCCGCGATTAGCAACGTCGAGTGATTCCGTTGCCCCCGGTGAGTGACTTCCCGGGACTATCCCATCCTTCACGGGTTTCGGCCTGCATCATCCGGCCACTTTCCTTACCTGTAGCCAACTTCACTCTTTTTTATGCCAAATTTTTTGAAGGTGTAGGAGGCCACCAGGTGTAACCTTGGTTCTGATAAAAACTACTAAAATGCCGTAGAAAAAATTGAAAGTTTTTCTCACAAAAGCACTACCATGCCTTGGACAAAAGTTTTCCAAAATTTCATCCAATTGCAATGCATGAAAATTATATTTCAATTAAATGCATGGTTACAAACCGATTTCAACCTTAGTCATGAGAATTTCTTTTTCCACAAGCTTCACACACGCAGTGGAAAATCTAGACAAACCCTAAGACTCCACCACCGAAGTCTATATGGAAAAATGCATGAAATGTGAAATGATTACAAGCAAAAATGGTTTGTCAATATCCGGAAAATGCCAATCACATTAACAATCTAATCTCTCCCTTTGGCTTTTCCAAGGACAAAACCAATTAAATCAACCTATTATGCTGAACAATTACTAGCTACATAGAGAACCTTCAAAACTCTACATAACTAGACAAAGAAGCTTCCAAGGGTTGACAAGAACCTGCACAATAACAACTCATCCAACAACACAACAAACATCGGTAATGTGATAGCAAACTCTAAGAAAGCATAATGAATCGCTCAATGGAAATAGTGACAATATAAAGCTGTCACAGATTATCTCAAGTACTAACCAAATATGCACGTCAATACCAATATCAAACTAGACAAGCATGCATAGCCATATCAATCTCAAGAATCAATAACAGCAAAAAGCAATCCCTAACCATGGGAGCAAGGCATCTAATACCAAAATAATCCATAACCATAAGCATTAGTCTTAAAAGCCCTAACCATGGGCACAAGTACTTGAACTTAGCATAATAGAGTCAATGCTCAAACCACAAGCCAACCAACAAGCATGCAAAGTAAGTAGAGTATCACGAATGCAAAGTAAATTAGAGAATTAAGTTATTACAGACCAACAAGTTTCTTAAGAACTCGCCCCCTTATAAAAACATCAGATAAAAAAGAAAGACACCTGCACTCCTCACAAATATCCACTATACTTTTTCTCCCGCTTTTTGTCCATAAGAAGAAATCCCAAAAATCGGAGAAGAGACCCCAACAACCCTTCAGTTATCATCCTCAAAGAAGCATCATCATCATCATCATGCTCCATCTCGTCATCATCACATGTGGGAGCAGGGAACAGAATAAAAGTCAACCAAACTATTTTGATATGCTTTATGCTTTCAAAGTTTGTGCTGATCTGATTGGAAGAAAAGCCAATCGAACTGTTTGACTTGGAGTTCCTTGCTCCCGCATGTGATGATGATGAGATGGAGCATGATGATGATGCTTCTTTTGAGGGTGATAACTGAAGTGTTGTTGGGGTCTCTTTTCCGGTTTTTGGGTTTTCTTCCCCGGGACAAAAAGAGGGAGAAAAGTATAGCGGATGTTTGTGAGAAGTGTTTTTTAGTTGATGTTTTTACGAGGGGTGAGTTTTTAAGAAACTAGTTGGTCTGTACTGACTTAATTCTCTACTTTACTTTGCATGCTTGATACTCTACTTACTTTGCATGCTTGTTGGTTGGCCTGTGTTTGGACGTTGACTCTATTATTCTAAGTTCAAGTACTTGTGCCTGTGATTAGGGCTTTTGAGACATGGTTATGGATTATTTTGGTATTAGATGCCTTGCTCCCACGGTTAGGGATTGCTTTTTGCTGTTATTAATTCTTGAGTTTGATATTACTATGCATGCTTGTCTATTTTGATATTGTCGTGCATGCTTGGTTAGTACTTAGATAATCTGTGATAGCTTTATATTGCCACAATTTTCGTTGCGCAATTCACTATCCTTTCTTAGAATTTGCTATCACATTATCGATGCTTGTTGTGTTGTTGGATGAGCTGGTATATTGCAGGTTCTTATCAACACTTGGAAGCTTCATTGCATAGATATGGAGAGTATTGAAGGTTCTCGACGTAGCTAGTAATTGTTTACTTGTAATAGGTTGATTTAAGTGGTTTTTTGTCCCGGAAAAGACTACGGGGGAGATTAGATTGTTAATGTGATTGGCGTTTTCCGCATATTGACAAACCATTTTTGCTTGTAATCATTTCACATTTCATGCATTTTTCCATATGAACTTGGGTGGTGGAGTTTTAAGGTGTGTCTAGATTCTCCACCCGGTGTGTGAAGCTTGTGGGATAAGAAGATGTCCGTGGCAAAGGTTGAAATTGGTTTGAAAAGGTATAACCGTGCATTTCATTGCAGTATATTTTCCATGCATTCCATTAGGATGAAATTTTGGTTAAACTTTTGTCTAAGGCATGGTAGTGCTTTTGTGAGAGAAAAACTTGCAATTTTTTCCAAGGCATTTGAGTGGTTATTTTTTATTAGAATCGAGGTTATAACTGGCGCCACCAGGGCGTGCTAGCGTAGCGCTAGAGCGCGTTAAAGGAAGAATGTGGTAGCGCGTGCTAGCGCTTTGGTTTTAGGTATACTGGAGGGCCTTGCTAGCCATGGTATCCCTTGGTAGCACTTACTTGTCACTACCTTATTGGCCCTTGTAGGGCTTTGTACTTTGCCACTATATATAACCATTTTTCTCACATTTTAGGGCCGAGCACGATTTTGAGCAGCTATTTTGAGAGAGAGAGAGAGAGCGCCTTCTACTCCCTTTTCTCTTGAGCATTCATGGTTTTTGGATGAATTGAATCTTATTCAATCATCGTATTTCAATCTAGAGAAACACTCTTATATTCCATGTGTTTTCTCTAGGTTGATTTTGTTGCACAAAAATCTTCACTTTTCAAATTCCTACATACATGTCTTACTGATTCCGGAGCCGGTGTGATCCGGAGAACGAGGTGGTGACTCTCGTGGAGTTCAAGCAATCAAGGAGGTGTCTGGGGTGACGTACCAAGAGGGGGAGTTAGGTGTCGCAAATGTCTTGGGATAATTCCTAATTCGGTATCTCTTGTAAACCTCTTCATTATTGAAATGAAAGTAGAAATAAGCCGTGGTTTTATGCTTAGGGTGTGTTGACCCTAAGTGGTTTTCATGCATATCCTTGTGTTCTTTAGTTTATTCGCTCTTTACTTAGATTGCTAATTTGAATTGCTTGGCATGGATAGTTGATTAGTGGTGTTGGTTGCTTTAATTTTAATTTGGTTGTCCCATTCACCCACTGCTGGGATTATTTCAACTTACATCAGATGGTGGCTCCTATTCTCCTATTTGTATTCCATGCAAAAACAGGTCTTGGGGTCTATATCTAGAGTAGGGAAATTTACACGTCATCAGTTTACCTCTGTAATGAACTCCATTATGATTGAAGCTCATTTCGTGTATTCTGTTTCTACTCCCTCCGTCCCAAATTCTTTGTCCAGTCCGCAAAACAGAGTGTCAATTTTTTTTCACAAATTAAAATACTCATTGATGTCTAGCAAGTTGTTGAAATTTTTTTGATTTTTTATTGCAAAAATTGTATTTTTTTTAACGCTCCGTTTTGCGGACCGGACAAAGAATTTGGGACGGAGGGAGTACATTTTTAGAGTTCAGTGTTGGTATAAACTGTGAAGTCGGGAATGCTCTACCCATAGACTATTAGATTTTCTCATCTCATTTTCACACTGATTCGTTTAGTTGGTATACCTACAGGTGGTCAGTCAGCAGTACTGGTGGCGTGCTAGAGTCCCTCGGTTATGATGTGGGTTATAGAGTTGATGTTGACATTCCCGAAGGAACATGGGCAGAGGCTCTGAGTTTCCATGATGTTCTCATATTTAACACGGGACACTGGTAATCTTTTTTTTTCTTTTTCTTTTTCTTTTTTCTTATTGAGGCCTTACTACTGTATATTGAGTTGCTGACTCTATGAGAGAAGTCCTCGTCATTGGTTTCTACATCCTATCAAGTTCCTATTATGGAATCTTAAGTGACTGATCATTTTCTTCCTGCTACTGTTTGAACTTTGAATCACATATGGCTTGTGAAGGGCTAGAATGATTTTCATGTGTGACCATATTTATAATTGGCCACCGTTCCAAGCTACTTGATCACTTGTCTCATAGCTATTGTCCATATTGATATGTTGAAA
This sequence comes from Rhododendron ovatum, assembly GCA_019656835.1. Taxonomy (NCBI): domain Eukaryota; kingdom Viridiplantae; phylum Streptophyta; class Magnoliopsida; order Ericales; family Ericaceae; genus Rhododendron; species Rhododendron ovatum. The sequence goes on along the minus strand of CM033801.1, from coordinate 14,235,137 downwards.
GAATTTATAAGTTGATTTGAGGATTTTGGATTTTGGATTTGTGGTTCAGGTGGTGGGCTCCTTCAAAGTTTGACCCCGTAAAATCACCCATGCTTTTCTTTGAAAAAGGTTTGCCCGTGATGCCTCCAATACCTCCTGCTGTTGGGCTTGATATGGTTTTAAAACACATGGTATGGCAACATTCTTCTCTTCAAATTTTATCAGATATACAAGAAAAGCCCTATATTGACAAGTCACGTCGCGTATTGGAGGCATACTAATACAGAGTGGGCATAATATGTGACGTGACTTGTTAATACAGAGTGGGCATACTTGTCAATTTGGCGTCTGCTGTAAATAGACTTCATACATTACATATACGGTAGTTATGTTGCAGAGTGGGCAGATTTCAAGTCCGTATTTGTCGACTACTAGAATTTACCCCATGGGATTGTTGAACGAAAAAATTCCTTTTATTTGTTGTGCCTTTTTTTTTTTTTGGGCCTATGGGGATTTGCTCCTGTTCTTTAACCATGCTTCTCTTTCAATTTAAGTTTGTTTTGTTGATTTTGCCAAGTTCTTATTTGTATCCTAATTGACAGATATCGTTTGTGGAGAGAAGAATGAAACCAACTGCAATCCTATTTTTTCGCACACAATCCCCTCGACATTTTGAAGGGGGTGATTGGAATCAAGGTGGTTCTTGTCAGCGAATCTATCCTTTGTCGCCACAAGAGGTTAAAACTCAATTATAAGCCTAAGAAGTTAGGAATCATTTCTCTTACTTTCTGCTACTCAACTGTTTAGTTTTGGTTTCCTTTCACATTTTCAGGTTGGTAAGCTTTTCTCCGTGGAAAACAATGGAACAAATGTGGAGACACGCCTTGTGAACCAGCATTTGTACAAGGCCCTGGATCGTTCTGTTTTCAATGTACTGGACATAACCTGTATGAGTGAGTTTAGAGCAGACGCCCATCCGTCAACAGCTGGAGGAAAGAAACACGATGATTGCATGCACTGGTGCTTACCGGGAGTTACAGATACTTGGAATGACTTGTTCGTAGCCCATCTAGATAACATTCAGCGGAGGAACTGAGAGGTGACTGTTTCAGTCTCTCTTTTTTGTTTTAAATCGGCGACTGTTTCAGTC